>KZ061622.1:446563-457984 GCA_002091835.1 Anopheles maculatus | reverse complement strand
GGCTTTTTTTTGTAGGTTTTGTTGCAAATGCTCTCTTCCTGCTGCTCTCGAGTGGAGAAGATTGTTCGTGATTTATTCACTGTTGTTGTCTTTTTTTGTTGTTGCTTCACTTTTTCACAGTACTCCACCATGTAAGGAGCTCACAGGCTCAAACGTTTGGACCGTGGTAGTCAGAATAGACGGGATGATGTTTTATTCTTCATTACTTCGTTTGTGCGTGTGTTTTTTTTTGTTTTGTTTGTTACTTAATTTTGTTTGGTTCCCTGTCAAGTTGTTTTATTACTATTGTACCCCACATCCCCCACCCCTGACACCCCTTTGTCCGCTGTTCCTTTAACCCATGTTCCCAAAACTGTACGCCTGCTGGCCAAAAAATCTCGATGGCGTCGACGGCGATGACTTGATGATGATGGATTTTTCTTTAATTTTTGCGCTTCCTTTCCCCATCGGTGCAAAGGACCCCCCATAACTCCCCACACGGCACCCACCGCGATAGCACTATTTTTTGCATTTCCGCTTCTCCTTTGGTGGATCGATGTAGCGCGCGGGATGCAATATAAATTACTGACGTGCGACTTGCAACCGTAAGGGTTGGTTTTTTTTTCGCGTGAGTGCTGTCCCTCGAACCACTCTTTAGTGAACAAGCCACACTCGAAATATCGGTGCAGTGGAGCACCAGCACAACACCCGACGACGCTCGATGGAGCGATCGTTCGTCAATTCCGGTTTTTTTTTTGGATGGAAGAGAGACAAGATGCTCTTGATGTCTGTTCTGGCGACGGGCAACGAGTATGTGTTGCAGAATGCTTTTTTCATGAGGTCATGAAAAAAAAGATTAATCACGAACATAACAATCAAGACTTTCAAGATGGGCATTAAAGATATTGTTGCCAAGATCTTTATCTGAACTGGTGGTGATTTACTACCAATTTTCGCCGAACTGTCACATATACAAATGATAATTATGTTTCTAACAGCTTATGATGTACCTGAATGTTCTTTTAATAGAATTAGGTGTGTAGGGATAAGATCAAAACGGTGCAGAAGAAACTATCGCGATTCTTACCAAAGGCGTGGAATGATGTACGTCAGGAGGAGATACGTCAGGACCAAAGGCTACCCTCCGAATGCGATGTAGAAAAACCAAGGCCTTAGACAAAGAAGGATGAGACCAGCAAGCTACCAAACAACATCTTGTACGATAGTTTGGTCGGTGGTTTACTTTACATAGAAATCAACACGAGACTCTATGTAGCGATTAGTGTATCGTTACTTGGTCGAAAGGTTAGTACTCCAAATTCTGCAGATGGATTTTTCTTTAATTTTTGCGCTTCCTTTCCCCATCGGTGCAAAGGACCCCCCATAACTCCCCACACGGCACCCACCGCGATAGCACTATTTTTTGCATTTCCGCTTCTCCTTTGGTGGATCGATGTAGCGCGCGGGATGCAATATAAATTACTGACGTGCGACTTGCAACCGTAAGGGTTGGTTTTTTTTTCGCGTGAGTGCTGTCCCTCGAACCACTCTTTAGTGAACAAGCCACACTCGAAATATCGGTGCAGTGGAGCACCAGCACAACACCCGACGACGCTCGATGGAGCGATCGTTCGTCAATTCCGGTTTTTTTTTTGGATGGAAGAGAGACAAGATGCTCTTGATGTCTGTTCTGGCGACGGGCAACGAGTATGTGTTGCAGAATGCTTTTTTCAAGAGGTCTGTGGATCTCTGCACGATGACACTTGATGGCATATCGATCCTGTAGCGGATCAGTTAGCGGATGTTTTCTTCTGGACACACATGGATGGTGCGCCTTGGGGCCATGAGGTCATGAAAAAAAAGATTAATCACGAACATAACAATCAAGACTTTCAAGATGGGCATTAAAGATATTGTTGCCAAGATCTTTATCGGAACTGGTGGTGATTTACTACCAATTTTCGCCGAACTGTCACATATACAAATGATAATTATGTTTCTAACAGCTTATGATGTACCTGAATGTTCTTTTAATAGAATTAGGTGTGTAGGGATAAGATCAAAACGGTGCAGAAGAAACTATCGCGATTCTTACCAAAGGCGTGGAATGATGTACGTCAGGAGGAGATACGTCAGGACCAAAGGCTACCCTCCGAATGCGATGTAGAAAAACCAAGGCCTTAGACAAAGAAGGTGGAGACCAGTAAGCTACCAAACAACATCTTGTACGATAGTTTGGTCGGTGGTTTACTTTACATAGAAATCAACACGAGACTCGATGTAGCGATTAGTGTATCGTTACTTGGTCGAAAGGTTAGTACTCCAAATTCTGCAGATTGAACTGAAACTAAGCGAACCATACGATATCCGATGGCTACAAGAAACTGTTTGATTCTGGGTGACAAGACTGGTGATCTCAAGGTTTTCGTAGATGCAGATTGGGCTGGTGATCATCGGGATCGAAAGTCCGTTCACATTTGGCGGTGGATCTTCGACCGAAGCAGAGTTCATCGCTGCAGCTGAAGTAGGATAATAGCGGATGTGGATGCGAAAGTTGATGAACGATTTCTTTGAACCAGTGGGAAAGGAGGACTGGAGGACTGAATATCTAACTATGCGGCAACAATAAGTCTAGCAAGCCAAAAATGGCAGGCATGAACTAAGAAGTCGTTAGGCCAAGAAAGAAAAAGAACTCGGTGCAACTGGAACGGCGATGCAAACACGTGGATACTAAATTCCATTCAAGGTCTTTAGACCTCAATATATAAAAGGAGAAATATATTATTCGGTTGCTCTATCCTGCAGAGAAAGATTCTGTTTAGTTACTCTGCTAACACTTATTATATCAACTGAAAAAAATCTTAAACATGTATCACACGCTTTCTCTACCATCGATGCATACCGATCTTGATCGCTGTCGCAAAAGCCAGCAAAGTGCGTAATGATCTGACACCGTGAAAATTAATGAAACAAGTTCGACTAAGCTTGCATTACAATCAAGCCCGACAAACACCACCAACACCATCCGAAACGGTGAACGTATAAACCGCCCGTATGCACTCAATAATCCTAGGGCGGACTCATTATTTTATGCGCCTTGATAGTGCACGGTGCTGCTGCGGCGATGCATCGTGCGGACCTTACTACACGATACCGACCCAAATACCGTGGCCGAACCGCCCTTCTATCCAGCACCCGAACGGCCGGCCGGTGGCATTATGATTTATCGTCACGATTAGTTCAAGTGAACTGCGCGGCCAAACACACACACACACATAGCCCACCCTCGCGCGAGGACAGATGCAAAAGGTATTCCCTTTCCCAGTTCGGACGGACTGCCAACCACCGGCACACAAAAGGGGAACCTTTCAAATTGCCGCTGCTGTAATCGAACGGTGTGTAGTCGGTGTGGTTGTGGCTGCGCTGGGAACCGGAATGGCAATGGTTGGTTGGGTGCCGATTTATTCCGCCGTATCGATAGACACACATCTAAAGTGCTGTGGCCCCCGGGCGGGGAGAGAAGGAGATTTAGCGCTTCTGGTGGATGGTAAACAAATCGCAAACAAATTTGTGCACAGCCTTTTATACCACAGCCAACGATTACATTATTTTTGTTACATATTGTGATCGCCAATGGCATATGGGCTGTCGGTAACATGAAATCTATAATGTAAAACATATCACTTTTATCAACATTGATACCTGTTGGCTGGTTTATAGTTTTTCGATGTAAAATTAGCGCCCCCAGCACAATTCAATCCGCATGCAATTTGCAGCTTTTGTTTCACATCGTCAAGCTTCGATGCTGTTGAATGCACTCTCCTCATTCTGCCGCATCGAATCGACCGACGGATACGGACGCACCCGGTCGGTTGAATTCTGTATCTCAAGCATCTGACACCCCTTTGTCCGCTGTTCCTTTAACCCATGTTCCCAAAACTGTACGCCTGCTGGCCAAAAAATCTCGATGGCGTCGACGGCGATGACTTGATGATGATGGATTTTTCTTTAATTTTTGCGCTTCCTTTCCCCATCGGTGCAAAGGACCCCCCATAACTCCCCACACGGCACCCACCGCGATAGCACTATTTTTTGCATTTCCGCTTCTCCTTTGGTGGATCGATGTAGCGCGCGGGATGCAATATAAATTACTGACGTGCGACTTGCAACCGTAAGGGTTGGTTTTTTTTTCGCGTGAGTGCTGTCCCTCGAACCACTCTTTAGTGAACAAGCCACACTCGAAATATCGGTGCAGTGGAGCACCAGCACAACACCCGACGAAGCTCGATGGAGCGATCGTTCGTCAAATTCCGGTTTTTTTTTTGGATGGAAGAGAGACAAGATGCTCTTGATGTCTGTTCTGGCGACGGGCAACGAGTATGTGTTGCAGAATGCTTTTTTCAAGAGGTCTGTGGATCTCTGCACGATGACACTTGATGGCATATCGATCCTGTAGCGGATCAGTTAGCGGATGTTTTCTTCTGTACACACATGGATGGTGCCGCTTGGGGCCATGAGGTCATGAAAAAAAAGATTAATCACGAACATAACAATCAAGACTTTCAAGATGGGCATTAAAGATATTGTTGCCAAGATCTTTATCTGAACTGGTGGTGATTTACTACCAATTTTCGCCGAACTGTCACATATACAAATGATAATTATGTTTCTAACAGCTTATGATGTACCTGAATGTTCTTTTAATAGAATTAGGTGTGTAGGGATAAGATCAAAACGGTGCAGAAGAAACTATCGCGATTCTTACCAAAGGCGTGGAATGATGTACGTCAGGAGGAGATACGTCAGGACCAAAGGCTACCCTCCGAATGCGATGTAGAAAAACCAAGGCCTTAGACAAAGAAGGATGAGACCAGCAAGCTACCAAACAACATCTTGTACGATAGTTTGGTCGGTGGTTTACTTTACATAGAAATCAACACGAGACTCTATGTAGCGATTAGTGTATCGTTACTTGGTCGAAAGGTTAGTACTCCAAATTCTGCAGATTGAACTGAAACTATGCGAACCATACGATATCCGATGGCTACAAGAAACTGTTTGATTCTGGGTGACAAGACTGGTGATCTCAAGGTTTTCGTAGATGCAGATTGGGCTGGTGATCATCGGGATCGAAAGTCCGTTCACATTTGGCGGTGGATCTTCGACCGAAGCAGAGTTCATCGCTGCAGCTGAAGTAGGATAATAGCGGATGTGGATGCGAAAGTTGATGAACGATTTCTTTGAACCAGTGGGAAAGGAGGACTGGAGGACTGAATATCTAACTATGCGGCAACAATAAGTCTAGCAAGCCAAAAATGGCAGGCATGAACTAAGAAGTCGTTAGGCCAAGAAAGAAAAAGAACTCGGTGCAACTGGAACGGCGATGCAAACACGTGGATACTAAATTCCATTCAAGGTCTTTAGACCTCAATATATAAAAGGAGAAATATATTATTCGGTTGCTCTATCCTGCAGAGAAAGATTCTGTTTAGTTACTCTGCTAACACTTATTATATCAACTGAAAAAAATCTTAAACATGTATCACACGCTTTCTCTACCATCGATGCATACCGATCTTGATCGCTGTCGCAAAAGCCAGCAAAGTGCGTAATGATCTGACACCGTGAAAATTAATGAAACAAGTTCGACTAAGCTTGCATTACAATCAAGCCCGACAAACACCACCAACACCATCCGAAACGGTGAACGTATAAACCGCCCGTATGCACTCAATAATCCTAGGGCGGACTCATTATTTTATGCGCCTTGATAGTGCACGGTGCTGCTGCGGCGATGCATCGTGCGGACCTTACTACACGATACCGACCCAAATACCGTGGCCGAACCGCCCTTCTATCCAGCACCCGAACGGCCGGCCGGTGGCATTATGATTTATCGTCACGATTAGTTCAAGTGAACTGCGCGGCCAAACACACACACACACATAGCCCACCCTCGCGCGAGGACAGATGCAAAAGGTATTCCCTTTCCCAGTTCGGACGGACTGCCAACCACCGGCACACAAAAGGGGAACCTTTCAAATTGCCGCTGCTGTAATCGAACGGTGTGTAGTCGGTGTGGTTGTGGCTGCGCTGGGAACCGGAATGGCAATGGTTGGTTGGGTGCCGATTTATTCCGCCGTATCGATAGACACACATCTAAAGTGCTGTGGCCCCCGGGCGGGGAGAGAAGGAGATTTAGCGCTTTTGGTGGATGGCAAACAAATGGCAAACAAATTTGTGCACAGCCTTTTATACCACAGCCAACGATTACATTATTTTTGTTACATATTGTGATCGCCAATGGCATATGGGCTGTCGGTAACATGAAATCTATAATGTAAAACATATCACTTTTATCAACATTGATACCTGTTGGCTGGTTTATAGTTTTTCGATGTAAAATTAGCGCCCCCAGCACAATTCAATCCGCATGCAATTTGCAGCTTTTGTTTCACATCGTCAAGCTTCGATGCTGTTGAATGCACTCTCCTCATTCTGCCGCATCGAATCGACCGACGGATACGGACGCACCCGGTCGGTTGAATTCTGTATCTCAAGCATCAAGCACCAAATACACAGCCGATCAACTTGCGTACTACAGAAGCGTCTGTGTGTAACATAACTTAAAACAGAATTGGCTCCAATTAGTGGTTGATTTGGAAGAACAAGACATGATTGATGCTTTTTTATATCCTTTTTTTTCCACAACAATCGTAAAAAAGCGATTTTACACATCCACTAATTCGCTTGCGAGTACAGTAGCTCGAACGTTGTGAATTCTAGCACCGGAACGTGAAATTTGGTCCTCGTGTAGAAAACAAAAAGGAAGTTGAACATTAAAAAACATAAAAAGAAACAAAGAATATGTGTTGAATATGTGATGAATATGTGTTGAAAAACTTACAATACAACCGGTTTAAAGCTCTTGCTGCATCTGTTCCCACAGTGTTAATCGATTTTAAATATAAAATAAATAGCTGACACTTAAACCATACGCTGGTACACAAAAATATTACAGATTGTTCAATCTTGCACAGTTCCTAATGCACTATCTCACCTTTGCTTGCCGACAATCGTGAGTAAGGAAACGAAACAAGATCGAAAGTGTGCTATTGCGCATTAAAGAATGCTTCGTTGTCGTTTTCGGAACGGAAGGAAAAGCTTCCCGCACGATATTCTTAAAGCCATCAACGTTCGTTCGCGTGGTCTTGCTCGTGAAAACTCTTCCAGCACCAGATTCCCTCGCACACGAAAGGAAATAACGTGCGACATGCGAAGCTTTCTCCCCCTTTTTGCATCCTCTGCCCGGAACAAACCCCAAACAGAGCGCGAACAAAGAACTAAGACGGGCAAGGATATTCCGGACAAAATATCCTTGAACTCGAAACCCGAACCGGGCTTCGATGATGCCACGATTCGAGCACGAGCAGAACCCGGGACAGAAACCCGAACACGAACCGCACACACAAAAACCGCAGCTATATTGCATTTCCCGGGAGAAACGAACACGACATCTGCCCGCTCTAGGTCCATCCTTCAGCTAGGGAGGATAAAGCGGAAGTTAGAAAACATAAACATGCCAAAGCAAACGTCTACCAACAACAGCAAAGCATGCTGTGAAAAGCATCGTCGCTTCAGGCGCACTATTTGCAATTTCACACACTATCGGACCAGTTAAAAAGGCGGTAAATTAATTTAATTTACATAGCGTAGCTTCGCACCTAGTTCTTGGGCACCATGGAACGGCGATGGCAGCAGTACTAAGCTGTTAACATACGTTGCCCTCCCTCGTAAACTCAATGAAGCGGCTGAGTTGTTAGGGGGGAAATGTTTATTAGCAACACGTGCGTACCAAGTTGAACATATCTACAGCTGTGGAAGAAAGAGAGACATAGGTTTTAGATAGGAGCCAGCCAAACTTTATCAGTACGAAGAAGCTAGAAGAACAGTTCTTACACACGAATCCGAGTGAATTTCGCTTAGTCACCAGAACACTGCACGTGTGTGACTAAATTACATCATTGTTTCGCGTTACGCAACTTTCAACCCCCGAGAACTTAGCCACCTTAGCCACCAAATTACACACTCCACGGCAACGGTTACGAATCTCGGTTCGTCCTTGGGGCGGAACACGTAAAGAATGTGAGAAATTTGATAAATATAGTAAACAAACACACACCATCCGTTTGACGGATCCCGTTCAAGGATGCTCAGATGGCAGCACTGGTCTTGCGAGAGTAGCGTATAAACATTGTACTCACACAGGCACACGCTCGTAGGGAGCATTTCGAGTGAGAAAAAGAGCGAGCATTCTACGCAATCTCACAAAACGCAAGGATACACGGCAGAGTAGAGCAATCTTTTGCTTTGATGGTTGAATTTAGGCAAGTTTTAGAATCGCTTTATCTTCTTTAGCATTTGTTTTAAGAGAAGATAAACAATGCGTTGATAACACGCGATATAACTGGCAACAATAATTGGTACTTCTGATGACATATCTCCACTTGATGCACCGCTCTGAAAACGATTGCTCTTCCCTGGCATGCATGCGTGTAAAGGAATGCACTGCAGTATGCACCGGCCACTGTTTGTGGTGTGCGTTTGTGTTGAATTTTCCTCTTCCTTCTTTGCCACCTTTCTTCCTCTTACCTTTTTAAACGAGCACTTTCCGTGCAATTACAATGCTGTATGTTGCAATATTCTATGCTGTATCAGGAGGCAAACCTTGAGGACCACTACACACTGTACACACGCGTACACACAAGCGCCCGCGCGCAAGTAATATCTGTGCCCGATCACCTGGCCTCTACACCTGTGGGCCACACCGTGTGCTTGTGCAATAATCCTTCGTCACATAAATTAATCCGGAAACGAAAAACGACACTACTGGCAGCTGCGCTGTCGTGAATTTTCTTGCATTGCCAACACCACCAGCAGGGAGGAGGTCTGCTACACGGAAAGCACGTAGCCTGCACAACGATAATTACAAACAAAACACGTCACCCAGCACACGGGATGGTCAGCGAGGCTGTTCACGAAATTCACGAAAAAGTTATCCACTGTATTTTCTTCGCTTAGCACTTTACTTTCTTTTTCTCGTGTTCTCTTGCTCAATTTTTCTTCTTCTTGACACCTTCTAGACTGTTGACAGCGCCGTTGACATTTGGTGTGCGTTTTTGTTATTATTCCGATACTTGTAGTTAACACACGCACACCGCTTGTTGAACGACAATCGGTGGTGCCATATGTTACATCATCCGTAGGTTTTATACACTTCGGAAGTTAGCAAAAGCCAGCAAATTGTTCTCAACTGCAAAATCAACTAAAAGCAAGTAATTAAAAAGGCTTATATTTATCTTCAATATGAAAACTATTCGATTATACGGTATTGAAATCATGACTTCAACGGATCAAAACACTTGTCCAGCTGTCTCAACTGAGCTGTATCTGGAAGTGGTTGAACATTCTATTTCGTAAATCTTTGTAAGATTTTCACCTTCATTTAAGCTGAATGATTAGCGTAAAACTAGGAACGCTTAATCATTATCGATTCCAAAGGATTATTTTCAATTTCCTTAAGAAAATACTGTAGGAAACAACATTCCTTTGGCTGTGTACGTTGAAATGTTTCACATACTGCGCAACGGTCACGTACGCAGCCTGAAACTAACCCTTGCATGAGCACGTGACCAGGATGCAATCATTTTAAAGCCACAGTTTTGTTGTTGGTCATGGGATCAGTTTATCGCACAGTTTGTTACCTGTATACAATTTTAAGTTGGTATAGAATATGGTAATTTACCTGTAATTTCTATTTTCCTATACCTGTGTCAAATATATTCAATTCTATCGCGAAAAGACGAGTCTCAAATATCATGCAGAATGTTTAAATCCTATTTAACCACCGGTACATTCAAGTGAAGGAACCCCGAAATAGCATGCCAATGCCTCCTGAGGTTGGAGAAATAGGAGTTGCGTGTGTAAAAATAAATTTTGCTTTTCATTTTCTAGAATACACAACATTTCCGCGAGCTCTTGTTCTCTACACAGCTTGTGTTAAGCCGTGGCCATCCAAGTTGTCAAACGTGACATGCCGTATCGATTCTGTCGCGAAAACTTCCCCATGTAGTCGACGAGCGAACAGGAATCACTGACATTTTGAATTATAAACTCGATGTGAACGGATCGTTCGTCAGAGACTGTGAGCCAGAGAGAGAGTGTGGATGTGCGCGAGGTGTGAGTGAGAAGAGAAGAAGTGAAGTGTGCAGGAGTAAAGTCTGAAGAAACGCGCACGAGTGCTGGAAAAGAAAATTCTGGTAGCCGTTTTCGTGAATTGGAAAAACACCCCTTTTCCGTAAGTGTGTGCTTGCCTAATGAGTTTTTTTGTTTTTCTCCGTTAAGTTTTTGCGATTGTGTTTGGAAAGTTCCAGATATTGGTTTTGCCCTTGCGTGTTATACACGCTACTTTTCTTTGTGTGTGGAAAACTACTGTGCTCCTGTGACGTAGAATTGTGAAGAACGGATTGTCACGTACACACAATCGAACTCGTTTGAATGTGCGTGAATGCAAAATAGCTCCGTACCGTGGCTTTACACGATTTTGGTGCCGTAATGTTAAACAAAAAAAGGGAGGGGGGGGAGCAAGAAAAAACGCGTAAAATCGTACTACATTGCCTATACTGTGCCTTCCCTTCACGTATGACCCTGGACGCCACTACCCCTTTGCCCGTTCGACGGGAAGATGTAGTGGTGAGGTGCTTTTTTCTCAAGTGTTTTTAGTGTTAGTTTTGTGCATAAGATGAGGGGAGGTTTTGTTTCTTGTTACAACACAAATTTTGTAGTATTCTCCCTTCCCTGAGACATGATTTTTTTTCACATCCACCCCAGTTTGTTACGGTGTGCAAGGCAAAAATGTGTATTGCGTTGTATTGTGCGAGGGCCGCCGCCATCTTGTGGTTTCGTTCGTGTGCGTCACGTACACACAGTCGCGTCGTATTGGTGTGTGCCTGCGTCAAACACACTTTTGTTGGGTGGTTGGAGGAAAAAAAACGTATTTCCAGCCAAAATTACCCATTATGCTACATTTTCCGTTACATAAAATTGAACACTTTTGTTTGCTTATTAATCGTAGCAGGCAAAGAAATGACATTAAAGCTCTTTTGTTATTTTTTTCACTAACCTTTTTCATTCGGCTCTTGAGTAATGTTTCCCTTTCTGTCTTTCTATCTCCTTCTATCTGCAGAGTAAAACAACGGCCCTCATTTATACACCAATAATAATTGTAAGGAAAGGCGATTAACGTGTGGACGTACACGCACGCACGCACGCAACTTCGTTGTGGTTATCAAGGCAGGAAGCGTGCAATCTCCGTGTAAACGAGCGTCCAGGTTGGCCAGGTGTCAAATTTGGGAAAAACCAGGACCGTTTGAAGAGCGTGTG
>KZ061622.1:424760-445101 GCA_002091835.1 Anopheles maculatus | reverse complement strand
TACACGACGGGAAGATGGGCCACGATCGCGCCAACGGAAACGCAATCGACGGAAGAAAGCGAAGCAACAGCAACAGTAGTATCAGCAACACGTTGACACAGGAGTTGCGCGTTTTGTCCTGTTTTTTTTCTGCGTCGAGATGTCAAGATGAATGAGACACACACGCCAAGAGAAACAAAACGGGAAGATCAGGAAAGGAAGCTGCAAACGGGGAGAAACCTGGTGCTGTGTGAAATCAACGTCCAATGACCTCCAATGGCGCAGCTGTCGCGCGAAGGATCGTCATCTACTCTGGTAGCAAAGGGGATAAAATGGCTCGCATGGCTCAAAAGAGGCTTTGTGACAATATCCCGCCTACCATAAAAAAGTCATCTGCGCGATATGTGTGTTGTAGTTCTGTGTGTCATTGGGAGGTTTTCCAAAAACCCGGTTTTCTCCCTAACGTCGTACTTCTCCGCTAGAGAAACCCGTTTGCTTTAAAGGGATCTTCGAAAGGTTGTTGGAACATCCGGACAACTTGTCCCTATTCTGTGGTACAATCGTGAGAGGAGGTACCACCGTATATACCTTCGTGTCGCTTCAATATTCTGACTGGCGTAGTCTTTGCCGCCGTCGCAGTGTGTCGTCGCCTTCCGCAATTTGGTCGGGGCATGATCATTACCATCAACGATCACCACCGAGAATCGGTCGTCAGCATCGTCAACCACCGTCGTGTGTATGATCTCGTGTTTGACAGTGAAGCTGTTAATGTTGCTGACGTGCCAGTGCTGCCAGCTAGTGTTGGCATCAAAGCAAATCATCAAGCGAGCCAGAGAGAGAGCGAGAGAGGAGTATCATCGGCAACCGTAGAAAGGAGAACAAAAAGAGAGATCGAGACCAGAAGGAGTAGTCTTACGTGTATGTAAACGAAGTCAAGTGATAAACAACGCAAACGTAGGCCCCTCAAGCGTTCCGTTCCATGCGACGCCGCTGTGATCGTGTATTTCACGTCTGATGACGTGAAGCGAATAAGGTAAACATCATTGCAAAATAATGGAAAGAAAAATAAAGACGCAAACCACCCCTATCAACAACTCCAGTCGCTCCACATGTTCCGCAGTTCCCTCTGTTTCGGCTAGGTTATCACGTACTGTACTAATACTGTGATGATAGGACAGTCGTGTTCGTTTGTAGGCGGTTAATTCTGTGTTGGTAAAACTACGATGTGCAACAGAATCATTTCACCCCCTTTGTGGAGAGCATAAGATCAGCTGATGCACTCTCGATTCAATTTCCCATTCAATCAACGAATGATTAGCTCCAGCTCCAGGCAACAGAAGGTCAGCAAGAAGTTTCAGCTTGAATTCGCGTTTTCGCTTTCGGTTAGCAAAAATAGAACCAACCAACGTGATAAGGTGGCCTTAGGATGTGGTGTGCTTATCAAAGCGTTATGGTACCTCTCTAAGGACCTTCATGGTCACTCTTCAAAAATTGTTGATGTTTTTTTTATATTATCTTTTTTGATAAGATATTCCTATACTTTAGTGCGTTTTAATTCTAGTTGTACTACTGCTACCTTCATGTGTACGTGTGTGTGTGTACTTTGTACGCCCTAAAGCATTGAGTTGGTGCCAAGCATTGAGTGTGATACGATCGCGCTCGATTCGACGATTGTTGTTGCGCCAGAAATCTGGTTTCTGGTCTGAATTTCTATTACTTTAGTTTTCCTTTTATTTTGTTTACTAAACCCTTCGGGCGAAAAAAGGTATACAGGAACCGCAAAGGGCATTAGTTATGGAACACTCTTCTTCAAACAGAACAACTCTTAAGAGTTGTACTTTTATCCCGGACATGCTTCCCATGTTAGGGGGAGGTTCGCAAGTGGTTCGTCCACGTGTCCGTTTTCCTTTCTAATTTTTAAGTCGTTTCATGCAAAAACACTTCCCTTTCAACCGTGCTAATCATTTGCAAGATAATGTACCTTTACTTCTTCTAAGTCACCCTTTTTCACCGCAACGAAACACGCTGGAACTGACGATTTCCATTAACTTTGACGCTGGCATTAGTAGACACAAAACGCCCCCACCGCGCACCACAAACCCGTTCGATTACCGACCGAAGCAAACGGATAGAGGCAGCGATTTTAAGTATAGATTGGCGGTAGTAATGGATTGTTATTTTTCTTTTTGTTTTGTTCTCTTTTTAAGAAAAAAAAACGGTGATATAAATTTGAATTTTAAGAAACAAATTTTCTATGCTAAAATGAAAATATGAGACACGCGCATACGCATGGTGTGTGCGTGTGTAAAATTGAAGAAGATGTAATGCGGGTGTTACCCCGGATTCAATTGTACAAAGGAAGGTTATGAAAATCACAGAACAACAATTTGCGCACACAAACCACAAGATCAGTAGAAGAACCGTGTTTTCGCCAGTAGCGGGGAGTGGCTAACCGATTTTGTGCGGCTCAATAGTTTGGGGGGACAAATGTTCTTTCGGGGAGGGAAAACTTGTAGCACTCACACACACGCCACACATTGCTCCAATATAAAGAGGCAGAAAGTACCCAATTTAAGTAGTTTAGTAATTAGTTGCTATCATCATGACTCACCGATTCCTTTTTTTTAATGTTAAGGCTCAAACTTTTCTCAATTGTGTGTGTACCTGTGTGTGTGGAGGTGTATTCGCTTTCAAGACGTCAAGGTGGACACATTTGTTGCTACAGGTTCAGTTGCCACATTTTTTTGTTTAACTTGAACTTCCGAGTCACATTTAGTGCAATATAATATGCTAACAGTTTGAATTGAATCGAATTGAAATTTCCGCTACCCGAAGACTTTCACGAATATGATGTGTTTCTGCAGTGCAGAACATTTGAAATGTATTGAACTATTTTTGAAATTAGGACACAAAATTACAAACAATGTTCTAATCTAGTGTTAAATTTATCCAAACCTATCCGTCTGCCATGGCACTTGTTCCATTGGGAAGGTGTTTTTTTCCTGCAATATTCCAAAAATGATGCAATATTCAGTACTTTTTATGTACCTCTAACAGAACAGGTATTTTTCTTTTGATTCAAATAATAATTTGGCATTGAAAGACATAGTTCAGTGTGTGCCACCTCCCGGAGGTATTCTACTCTGCGGGAGGATGTCCTTTAGAAGACTTTGAACACCTGAGAATGTGACTATGTGTGCGTGCGTGTGTGTGGGATGTTGGTTAATTGAACTCGAAGAAACATAAAACCCCCGGGCCAATAAGTGCATCAGCGCAGCACTCGAGAGAGCTCTACACACGTCTACGGAAGTCATGTCCGAAGAACGGAAAGCCTAAGGGCAAATAGAGCAGGCGACGCGCAACAATTGCAGTACAAAACACAATAAACAACACTAAACTGTATTGTTTTACTAGGGTAATTTGTGTCGGGTTTGTTGTGGTGTGTGATGGTGGTAGCTTCGATTCCCGCCAAGAACGGAAATCATAAAGGAAGAGGAACTCTTCGGTAGGTCCTTTTTGCCTGAGATTGAAGGCCAACCGAACCACACATCCAACCACTACTACTGCATCATGCATTGCGGCACTGAGTGTTGTTATTACTAATTGCTTGGTGTCCTGTGTGTTGTGTGGTAAAAGGTAAAAATTGGTCAAAAGCGAAACGACGCGCGGGACTTAAATTTCTAGTGCAGAGATAAAGCGGAGCGAGCGAGCGTGTGGTAGTAGCATTTGTGATGTAAACCCTGTTGCTGTTGGGCGGCCATCCTCTCCCCCCCCACACACACACTACTGCTAGTAAAAAGGGGTCGGTCCACACAAGGGAGACGAACAAATCAAAACTAAAGAATGTCATAGTTTCCCATATTTTGGATGAAAAGGAGAAGGAAATGTTGTGAAATGGTGGCTTTGGTTGGTTCATTCTTCAGGAGACGTTTTTGTGTTTGTATAAAATAATCAAAAAAGCGTGATATATATAGTTTTCAAGTGCAATTGCATCCGGTATGCTATTCTATTCCCGTTTCTAACTGTCTCTCGCCCTTTGAAAAATCACCCACCACCACCACCACCACGGAAAACGGATGACCCTCTTCGGTAGTAGCCCTTGTGTCCCTTTATCTCCCCTATTTTTAAATTTTATTTAGAAGTGTGATAAAAGAAAACCCTCCCCCGATCTATCTATCTCCATATTAGTTGTGTAGTTCATCCATTTGCAATACTTTTTTTTTGTTAAATTAATTACTTTTCTTCGTCCCCTTTTGTTCGGAGCTTTGTAAGACACCAATATCCCACCAAAAGACAGCAGAGCCGAAACACATGGTTTGATGGTGTCCTACTATAATGCGCTCCGGACCTCCTCCCAACAACTTATACCCCAGATCTCATTTGAATTGTGTTAGCTAAGCTTGCGCAACATGCGCTTGGTTTGTTGGTAGAGCGAGAGAGAGAGCGCGTTTTGTCTTCCATATGCTTGTTGAATCCCTGAGTAAGAAGCACTCCCACACGCGGAAGCAGCAGGCAGGCAGAAGAAGCATTTTTTAGTAAAATAAGAAGAGACCGCACCGGGAACTTTAAGGGGTTTCCATTCCACAGTCTCTGCCTGGCTGTGTTGCTGCAATCCCAGCTGTAGGCTGCTGTGTCTCTAGCAATGATATGGGAGGATGAAGGATTAGAGGACAGAGTAGACGCGCTCAAGGATGGACGAGTGCTTGTTGCACATTTCAATTGACTCACGGGGACGAAGCGAATATTACGCGATCGTGAATGGTGATGTGGTTCCGATCGCTACAGAGGCAGTGAGAGAGAGAGTAATATCCGGTGAAGCAATATGCAGGTAATCGGTTAATTTACTCCTAAATCCACAAATTTGAACAATTACCACAGAGAACGATCTTAGTGCGTCAGTGAAGTTTGTCCATTTCCAATGTTGCTTCTCTACGTCCTGCGACTCACTTGGAATGTGGCGTTGCGCTTCCTTCTCTACCGACAATGCGCAAACATGCTGCGTCTTAGTGAAACAATCCCCCCGATCATCGAATGTGTGTTTTTTTTTTTACGTGTATCGCTAATTCTATTCAATAATTGTGCATTCTCTTTCTCTTCTACAACACACACTCGGTTGCATTGTTTTATAAGTCTCTTAATGTGTTTTGTTTTTTGTCTCGTTCTATTATGTAGCTAGGATTATATTTTTTTTTAGTTTGCAAAAATAATGTTGTTATTTTCTTTTTCGTTCCCTTTTGTTGTCTTCTCCATGCCACGCTATGCCTAACTATCTAAGTGTTGCGTGAGAATGAACATCGCCCGAAACGATACGTAAAAAAGTACAAAAATATCTTTATTTTCACCCTTAAATTTAAGCTTTTGTTTCTTTCTCCCTTTTTCATCTTCATTTTCTTTTTTTTCCTTTTCCTTGTTTTCTGTTTTTTTTCCTCCCACAAAACATATCAATAGTAGTTGTGTATTGTAGACGAAAAGAACACGTCTACTCGCGATCTCTCGACAAAAGGGAATCGTGTCTAAAACCTTGGCTGAGTAACGATGAGAGAGCTGGCTAGGTAACGAAAGCTTTTTATGTTTTGTTTTGTTCTTTTAAAAAAAAAAACCCTTAATTGGTACCTGAATCTGGCCAAGCCCGCAATTGCCATTTTTCTCCATACTTCGTGACATTACCTTGCAGAATGTTAACAAACGCAATAAAGACGTTTGTTTTGATGAGATGTGATCGTACAAAAACTAGACTTGCTTTGGTGCAAATCGAAGAACGGTACAGTAGTGGTGGTGTTTCCACACACACACACCATTCAAAGATTGGTTTGGCTTGCAAAACTGAACATTCGTTCTCCCCACCCGTTCTCCCTTTAGTTATTGTTTTTATTTTTTAATTTTTCCTCCTCCGTTTTTTTTTCGTTTCCTCCTGTTTAAAAGAAAAGCATTAAAAAAACACAAAAAAATAAAAATTGTACGTTTCGGCTAGAGATTCTACACGCAACACTCAGAAGAGAGAGGCTGGCTGATCGTGACATGGAAATGACCGGTTTCTATTGGTTTCGAACTCGTATGCTGTGTGAGCTTATTATCCGGTTTTATGTTGGTATGAATTATTAGATCGGAAACTTGGGTTAGTGGCGGGAAGATAAAGAAAAAACGAACGAACCAAATAGGACGAGGGAAGGTTAAGAAGTGAAAACATGATTTGTGATCATATTCGAGCAAAAAGGAAAAACAAACACTCAAACAAACACAGACAAAAACACAGAAACACAGACACGAGGGTGTAGAGGGGAAAGAGAATGGACAAACCACACTCTTCTTATATAAAATATATATGTATACACCATTAGTAAAGTGGGTAATATGCGTCGTAATGGAGAAGAAGGACATTTTGAAAGGAATTTCCGGTTGTGCCACTATTGGGATCTCCCCTGTATGGAGAGACACAGTCACAGTGCTGCTGCTGTTGTGTGCGTCCAGGTCCCTTCAGTCTTCCTTCCTGAACCTCACCAGTAAGTAAGCGATTTGTGACTCGCTGTGGCCCGCTTTATTTCGGGGGAAAGTGGTCGCGCTCACCGTCGCATCTTTTTGCGAAGCAGATGAAGCATTTTTTCGTTATGGGTGTGTTGTAATGGCCACTAAGAGAGCAAGCACGTACCTGCGTTCTGTATATTACAGAGCGTGGTGTAAGGGAAAGGAGTACTACGATGGTGCGATTATTGGCGTGCGAGAATTGTGACACGATCTCTCTACTACCAAACAAACAAATAGAGCGTGTAGAGAGCGAAAGTCAAGTTCTTGTGCGACCAAGATGCGCCAAGATACGGAACGATTGATCCAAGTATTAACGCGTCCGTTTCGTGTGGAAGTTGAGTGGTGGTCGTGATCGCTTGTACCCAGGAAAAAGACAGGAGGAGGAAGGAGTACACAAGTTCCCCCGGGTGTGTGTAACGGAGGGCAAGACTTTGGGGCTAGGGCGTCAGCACACACAGGACAGAGCAGATAAACGCCTTTTATCATTTCGTGAAGGAGCTCCATATCACCACGATCACTAGCTATATGTGTGCGCGTGTGTGTGTGCAATCCCTTGATGGAAACATGTGTCGAAAAGCGAAAAGAGGAAGAAATATTACATCCCTCCCCACATACACACACACAAACATCTACACTTACACACAGACACACAGCACCAACTTTTTAGCATAAACATTAAGAAATAGACATAGACAGGCAGTAGTGATGGTGGTGGTGGTGGGTATGATGGTGGTCGCGCTCAGTGTAGCAGCAGCAGCATTATCGCCACCACACAGCAGCAAAACCAGCCACAAACACACAAAAAACTACGAATATGGTAATATACACATGCATGCGAAATTATATATATATAAAATGATAAAAGCAAGCAGCGCAGAATCAGCAACCAGAAACAAACAAACAAACAAACAGGCAAAACCCGACGACACAAGTCTTAGAGGTATAATATTAATGTTAAATTCGCGAAACTGCTAGTGGTTAATTAAGAGCATATGCAGAGTGAACAGCGCAACTAAAGCGCGCAAGAAGATGTGTGTGTGTGTACGGCGGATGAGAAACAATTGTATAGAGTGTAAACACGATTTGATGTCAATGTGCGTAAACAAAAGGCAGAGAAAGACGGAGGAAAGGCGAGGAGAAACAGAAGAAGAAGAAGAAGTTGTGTTCGGCCAACGAACATAAAACGGCAGTCAGTAAATCAAGATTAGAAATGTTTGTAATTGTTCTGTGATCCCCCCAAGCAACAAGCTTTTCCCCACTATTTAACTGATTTGGTTGGTGGTGGTGATGTTGTCTTTTTGATTGTTTTTTTTTTGGAATCAACAGTTGTATGCGCTCACAAACACACGACTCGCCAACTGGCGTCAATGGATTAGGGGATGTCCTAGCACTTCCTTACAACTAGTCCCCCGTACGTTCTATAGATGTGTCGATGAAGTGTTTGTGTGCGCATAAAATTGTTAATCAAAGTAAAGTAGTGAATTTGAAATGGAAAGTCGAGCGAGAGATGCGTCGCTTAAACATGCGCGGCGCCTTCTACTTGTGGTACTACTACTAGATCAAAAAGGCAGCATCCAGTTTAAAAGAAACACAAATCCGTAAAAAATCTAAATCAACAGCAAAAGCCCTAACCTTATACTTGATCATCAATGCGCAATCGTATATTTTGTATAAAAAACACACACCACACACAAGAAACGAACACGGCGAAGGTTTGTTATAGAACAGAGGGAGTCGTATTTAGTGTGGAGAGAAAACACACACAGTGCTTGAAGATGAAACCGATCTTATGCGGATGGGGTAGGTGCTGGACTGATCATTTGGCCCACAATGCAATGCTTCCCATTCACGTTTGGCGCTATCATCTATTTTGTACCCAGAGAGACAGCGACGTGGTAGAAGCGGAACGTCAAAGGCTCTCTATTTTTCTCTGTGTGTCTCTTATCAACTGCTGGCGACTTCCCTCCTATACTATTCCTTTGCTCCATCATTCGTTGACATGAAATAAGTAGCAGCAAACCTCAAGCAATCACACAAGTTCTACATACACTTTACCCCTAGATATGGTCGCAAGTGGCGCGCGCAGTACGCTGAAATGGACACTTTCATACGTACATCTTTAGCATTCCGATAGTTAAGACTTCATGACAAACAAACACAACCGACAAGACATAGATTTTTTTCTTCTAAAAACTTCCATTACACGTGAAAAAGTAACCGGAAACACCATTTTCTTTTGCAAGCTAATCTGAAACAAACTACAACTACCAGTCCCTGGTGTATGTACTGTTGTGTGCGTGTGTGCATTTTAGTGTCCTATGTGTGTGCACGCGTACCATTCTCCTCTCACAATTTGATAAACAAACCCCACCACCATACGGCATCCACCTCCCCCTCGAAATCAATCAGCAAAACACGTTCAATGTCAAATTTACAAAATTTAAACAATACATGTAGAGAGAAATCTTAAAAGGACAGAAGAAGCAAATGAAGAAGGGACCCCGCAGCGGCAACATGATGTGTGGGTGTGTGTGTGTTGCTTGCCTCGTCGCTAGGTAGGCTTTTATTTGCGTGTTACTCTCGGTGTAAGAAAAAAAAAGACGGAGGGACAGCATAATATGGCCCACACGCGGATACAGCGAACAAGCTAACAGCAGCAGCAACATCAGCACTCTCCTTAGCGCACAACAATGCAACAGCATATATGTGCGTGTGTATGTATGTGTGCGCGCGCGCGGTCGGTTTCCTTTAGTGATTTATTGTAACTAGTAACAAGTAGATAATAATAATCGGCTAAAACAAGCAAGGTTCACAAAATTTAACCGTCTAAATGCCCTGTGTGCACAGCGCAGACACATCGGATCTCAACCACGCCCGATCAGATCAGCCGGTCCGGTGCGTTTCACACCCCGGTTGAATGAGGTTAAGTTTTAGCAATAGCAAAGTTTGCGCGTTTCACACAAGCTTTTTACAGAAAGTTTTACACCAAAACAACCAACCAAGCCCTGGGTTTTACGTTTTACGAATCATTTCCGATCACCACACAAACGCTTTTCGCATAAACTTCTGATGTGTGTGTGTGTGTGTTGTGAGAGCATTTTAACTTTGAAAAATCCTCGTTTCTCGGCAGATCAGTTTGCGAAAAGTTCGGAATTATAAAAGAGAGGCTAGCGAGAGAAGATCGTTAGAATCCCCCCCAGGCTGTTTGACCTCGTTTTGTATTTCATTTTCCATACACTGTGCGGGAAAATCGCGTAACCTCCTGACGATAGTGCATAGAAAAGCAGAGAAGGAGGAGGAGGTATACAGGTATATAGAGAACGCAGGTGTGAACCACAACACACACACACAAATGCGTAGACAAGCCAGACAAGAGGCAGCAGAGAAAACGATTTCTCACAGTAAAGAAGGGCAGAAGAAGCAAACTAATTCACACAGACGATAAAAATTCAGTTGTAAAATTTTCCATTTTCAATTTTTGTACGAAAAGATCGAAGTAGAGTATGTAACCAAAACAAAAAAGAAACAAAAAATAGCACCATCAATGCTCTACTTCGCATAAAAGAGAGAGAGAGATACCCACAAAACAATCAAAACAACCACAATCGCAAAAGAGCAATTCCACTATTGCCACTATCGAAAAAAAAACATTACGATCGATAGAGCGAAAGAAATAAAGTTTAAACAAAACAAACACATCCCTTTTGTTCCCTAAAATCCTTTACCAAATTAAATAATCCCCCCTGCATTCCTTCATCCTAAAAATCCCTCCCCACTTCCCGGACCTCATGGCGTCCTTCTTCTAAGTTTGATCCCCCAATCCTGCCATGAGGTCCATCCCCAAATCGGTTGATGAAAAGATATTTGTTTACACACCTTCACCATCCAACAAAAAACGGCCGTCTCCTTCGACGAGCGGTCGCAACGAAAATCACGTGTTCCCGAGAATGATGTCTTCGTTCCGTCCCGAAGGATGCGCACTCTGGACGCGATGGCTCCTGCTTGAAGGATTGTACTGGACTTGAAGGATTGGTAGGAAGCATCCCTCCCTGAACATCCATGGACGGTGTTGTTGATAAGGTAAGTAAATAAAAAAGGAAAGTGAATAAAGCATAAGTTACATGATGTACGTCCGAAAGTCTATCAAATCCTCCTATTCTTGACGTATGTTTCAGGATTTCCGAGGTGCACTAGTAATCTTCGAGTTATATCTGAATTCTGTTGAAGATTAAGTGGACGATTTACTACATATACAACTGGACATAAGTATGTCAGTAGTCTAAATGTTTCTGTCCAGGAATTTGGAGAAATTACAGCGTCCAGATATAGTTCGAACGTTCTCATCTAGCTCATCTTGGAATTGCTGTAAATTACACTACTGTCTGGCATCCTCTAAGACTTCCTTCAAGTCGTCTTAATTTCTTATAGTCTTATCTTAAAAGTATCTTCATTAGTGTTGGGTAAATCTGATTCAGATTCATGAATCTGAATGAATGACTCTGAATCTCTGTTATAAAGATTCATGAATCCCCAAAGATTCATGAATCCCCAAAGATTAATAAAACCTCAAAGATTCATGATCTACGAATTCATAGAACGAGAGGCAGCCATTGAAGATTCATTAAGCACAACACTAATCTTCATCTTTAACCTTAGAATAGTCCAGCACTTTGTGTAAAGCTTCTGATCAACAAACATCTGGATCCTGATGCCCATCTAATATCGTTTGTGCATTATTGTATGTACATTTGTATGAGGCCTCCATGTGAAAGAAATCATTATGCTCTAATTCTCTATTCTGATCTCTTTTACTTTCTCTGTTTCCTATTCGCCGCTTGGCCTAATAACGATCAATGTATTCATATAATCGTAGAGCATTGAAATGAACACCACCATGTCACCTGGATCGACACCACTACCTCAACGGTCGACCACAACATTACGCCGGAACAAAAATGACGTCATAGATGGCATGCGTGTACACGGCACCATACCTTTGGAAAGAGTGTATCTTCACGTTCACGAAAGCAGGCGTTAGCGTTTGCGTATCTTGCGCCCAATAACCTCCGAAGCGATGGAAATCGTTATTAGAAACCTTCTCCCACCGAAGTCCAACCCCATGTCAACGACTCCGTCCGAGGCCATCGCATGAGTATGTGAACCAAAGTGGTGTGGTGTTGGTGTTGGTGGTGACGTGACCTGACCTGACGACACTCGCAGCGTGTTAGAAAAACGTTTTACAACCGTTTCCCAATGTACCCAAACCCACACACACACACACGCACGGTGTTGTGTTGTCCCAGTTTCGCGGTTTTTGAATATCATTCTCTGACTTTCACTCGATCTCGACTGTAATTGCTTCTCTTGTTGAAGCTCACCTATGTTCTGTACTATAACACTAACGCTATGGCTAAATATGCACGCTTCCATAATGCTTCTGGTGCCTAGCGCACAGGGCGAGCCTCGTGGTTTCTCTCTGACCATGGCACGTTTTTTGGCTTACTGTCACAGGCGAATGGTGGTGGTGGCCAGCCAACAAAAACACGTTGTTTCGATATGATTGTCCGTTCCCACCAACCCGCGGGGGGAACGTCGACGGACGCCTTTCAGTCAGTGGAATCAATTAAATCTCTGACGGTCACGTTTCGAAGTGTTTTTGTTTGTTTGACGGTAACCCAACTCGGGGTGTTAGATAGAGCAGCAGCAGAGTGGTGTGTGGTACGTGTTACAGCGCTTCACTTCAGAACGAACCACAAGAAGCGCATTTGGTTGGTTGAGTTTGAGCTAAAGTTTTGTGGACCTTGAAAGTTTCTATTTTGTTTAATAGGCGCAACCGTTTCTATTTGGCTCAGGTAAAACGAAGCATAGCGCAAAAGAAAAAAGGATCTATGGATGGAAGGTTCTAATGCACCAGAGCTCGTTGGCGACTTCGATCTTCGAGTAAGCGATTATCGTAAAATCCGCTTACAAACCTTCAAAGAAAACAGAACGCTAGAGATACCTGCATCTTTAGATCGGTTTACAGATTTACAGATTAACAACCAATCGTAAAAAGGTTTCCTGTTGTTTTTTGCCTACTCATTTGTACAAAACATACAAACAATAAGGACCTTCGAGGGTAGAGTGTACATACGCAGGGGCAAACCCACCCGGTTTGAAAGAGTTCGAGACTGTCGTAAACTAAAGAATAAATTATTTTACTGCTTAAATAGTAGTAACAACAACACCTGCAACTGTCTGCCGCAGTCTATGCCATCAAACTATTCCAATTTGTACGATGACATGCACAACAGGAACCTCATTAGAACCTGAGAGTCAGAAAGAGCGGAGAGAGTCCTTGAGGTTGCTTCGTATGTTTTGACCTAGAC
Organism: Anopheles maculatus; assembly: GCA_002091835.1. Classification (NCBI taxonomy): domain Eukaryota; kingdom Metazoa; phylum Arthropoda; class Insecta; order Diptera; family Culicidae; genus Anopheles; species Anopheles maculatus. The sequence goes on along the minus strand of KZ061622.1, from coordinate 432,232 downwards.
TGACTGATCATTTAGTGATTTAGTGTTATACCGGCGTATTACAGATCAATTATACAGAAAACCTTCTTCTCTAGGATTTCTTGCTTTGGTATTTTAATGACCGAAAGCATGTCTGTTCGAAACAATTGTTTATAGCACTTTTTATTAGCATTTTATGGGCCGACGTAGGTTAAATCTCATCATTATAACTAGCAAACGACAAATTATTTCTTAGGATATTCTGAAGTTTGTGTAGAGCTGGAACTTGTAGAGATCTTCTGTAGCCAGAATTTATCATACGATGAAAATTCAATTCCTGAGGTATTCTTCAAAAGGCCGTTTGTTCTAAGAGTTAACATTATTTCTGCCTACTCTGCAGCCGTTGTCAATCTCTGTCTACTATTAGACCTGAGTATATGCGACTAGAATTAACCGTTCCTGACCATTCTGTTGTATTTACGAGAAAAGCACGGCTGGGTGGGTATGTTGTTGAATCGTGCCGTTTGTGTCTTTTTTACTCTAAACAAACAATCAAGTATTTTTACAACAACGGCAGCAGAAAAACTTGTCCATTTTTGTTCACCAATTAGCAAAGTTGCAATACTGACAAGTGATGGCAAGAACTGTCTATTAGCATTATTTATCGAAAACTTTAATTCATCCAGATTTAAAACCATCAGCAATGAAGAGGCATAAATTTCTCGCTATGGAAATGCACTGTCCGTCCGTTTTGCATTTATGGCCGGGTGTATTTACGTTACTTTGAATATGCGCTAAGAATAAACCCCCATTCCACGCAAGTGTACTGCGCATGTGCTGCATTCAAAGCGCATCGTAAATCGTGCAATGCATTGCCGTGCTGGATGACATGTTTACAAGCAAAATGAGGAACACCTTTGTTTCCAATCCGAAGACCTTTGTGTGTTTAAGCTTAGTAAGAAGTAAGAAGTACTCGCAATGAGTGTGGAATACTGAAGCGACAAGACCCGGTGAAAAATCAATACACCTTGTCCTTCTCTGTTGGTAACGTTGGCAACGGATGGTTGTGTGTATGTGTGTTTGTGCTGCTACTTGGTTGGTTGGCGTCGTTTTGCTATGACAGCCAACATGGCTTCACCATCAAAGTAAACGACACGCACGAACCACACGAAAGACATCGTTGACGTTAAACCCCGAAGAAACACGCTACGCTGCTCTCTCTATACGTCGGTTAGTATGTTTTATTTTTGGTTTCCTTTACCCCATCCTTTACCCGTTGCCCCCCCCTGTAAGTGCGGTTGTGACGATTGTGGCATACCTCAGTTCACGGTACCGTTGATGATGCATAACGATAAGAATGTAAGAACGTTTTGCGGATTCGAGCGCGTACCGGATGGCCGATACCATATCTGGTGTTTGTGGCGAGTGCTCACAGGGACCGGCAGCAACAACAGGCAGTGTGTTTATGGTTTCGAATCGCGATTAGACAGAGTGACGAGGTGGTGTATTGTATGTTGACGGTAGATTTGCGTTGTTTTGTTGCCCCGTACGCGCTTTTACGGGTGATGATAAGGAAATTGCTAGGAATAATCACACACACACGGATGCCCCCCAGTAAAGAAGTTCATCAACAAGTCCTGTGATATAACACCATCTCTCTGCATAATATTGCCGTTGATCTGGGCGTAAACATCAACGCCTTATCTCGTCCATAGCATTTCCACAGTGCTGCTCTGCTGACCCCAAGGGTTTCTTCTCTGTTTCTATTTGACAGCATTTTTTGTTCCCGCCTGATAAGAACACATAAGATTTAAGAAAAAAGCGAAGAAAAACACAAATGCATTTCAACTGCAAATGGTATAATATGCAGTGGTGGCGAGAGGGTTTTATTTTTAGCAGCAAAAGTGCATTGGCAAGCAAATCGCGTCATAGTGCGGCTTTTCTCTCTCTCTCTGTCTGCTGTATGATAAAGCAAAGGTCGGCAGATTTGTGTGTGGTAGGGCCAATATTACATATACATAAGTTACAATTAGAAGCTTCTACTAGACCGTAACTTGCCTTGATTCTTTAGTTAATTTAGCCAATTGAGCATGAAGTTTTTGAAGCAGATACTCAGTTCAAGGATCGTGTAACAATGTTCTACTAATCGGTGCTAAAGAACTTTGAGAGGCCTTCGATGTTCCTTTTAGTATGTTCTTGATACTACTTGAGGAAGCTTCATAATGCAGACAACAACTTGTTGTAGGCCCCAAAATGCAGAACTTTTGAATGATTGTCTACCGCTCGGGCATGACTACTCTCGGATTGGGACTTCTGCTAAACAATAGTCATCTTGTCTAGGTTTTTAATCGCCATCAACTCGGACCTTTAAACTCATGATGTGCTAAGTCTTTAGGCTTTAGGTTTTTTAGCTAAAATGCTGTTGTAAAGTTGTAAAACAGAGATTGTCTGTAATCGATTCGAAGTTGCTTGAGTAAGCATAACCGTAAGCTTCAAAGTAATTGATAAAGCAGACAACTCATGTTTGTACTTTTCATACACATCTTATCGCTCTTTTAATCTTAAGCACTTGATTACGAGCGAATGGACGTTAATTCCGCCCAGAAACGAAAAAAAAACGTCCAAACATCGATACGAACCACGCAAACAGCCCCGGTAAATACAGCAGTAGTGCGTCGATCCGGAGGTGAGTTACTATTTTTAGTTTCTCACCCACGCGGAACCCCGTGTCGTCGTCGTCCCATTTCGTAGGAAAATCCCACACGCGGCCCCACATGTGTTAACAGCAAGGCGGGCACACGTTAATCACTTCCCAAAACTACTTTTGGGAAGCACCGAAACAGGTTCGAAAGCATTCGTTTTATTGCACTGTTTACCGACCTGTTGTAGTCCTTCTTTCTTTCGTACCGATGGTGAAGGATGCCCCGGGAACAACATGACGGGGCCGATTCTATTTTTGGACACCAGCACAGCACCTTTCTTCGTTGGACTCTCTTTGGACGGCTCTTCCAGAAAGCCAGTGAGCGGTAGGGTCCTTCGGGAGAATAGGAGTTTTAAGAGACAAGAGGAGGTCTTGTGTGTGTTGCTTCAAACATCCCAGGACTGCCGTAATGAACCATCTCGAATTTCGATCCCATTTTTCCGTACGGTAAACACCGGATGTTTTCTAGCAGATCGAACCGCCGTTAGGGTGTAATGACTGGCAATCTGGTTAGCATGCGACATTAAGTTATGTATTTGTTTTCCTTCCCATCAGCATAGTGCGTACTCTGGAACACGAGACAAGAGAGAGAGAGAGAAAACTAGAATGGGAACTGCGCAGTAACTGGCCACACATAACACAGGCTTGGCTGGTATATGCTGACTCTCAACAGCATGGAACCGAATGTAACGCATCACAAACAAAGACACTGCGGATGAGCCGAAGAGAAGAAGGAAGGAATTGAAAGGTGGGTGGGGGGGTTTATGCGCAGCACCAGCATTTTAGGGTTGTATGTTTGCGATTTTATTGCGCAGTTCGTTCTCAATGTTTCGGTCCCGATTCTCCAATAAGACTGGAGCGAAAGAAAAACAGGGCAATATGTATACCCTATGCATCCCTGGAACGAGCACCGGAGCGGGACTTTCGATAAGGGAGTGGGGTAGTTGGGGTATTATTATTATGTTTCGCTTTCAAGGGCACACCGGAGTAAGCATAAGGTCGTGCGAGAACTTTTTGTGTGAGCAAACTACCAAATAGAGAGCCAGAAAAAAGTGTACGAAAGTTCAATAACAACCGTTTAGAATCCCACCGGTGGGGTGGATTGATAAAGGCAACAACATTCGATTTCAACAAGGGAAGTAAACATATCTCCGCCTCTGTCACACTCGAAATCTATGTCTACTCGACTCGCAAACAGCTTGTGCGAACGAACAAAGCAACAATCGAACACCCCGTAGCAACTTCAACTTGCTATGGGGTGTTGTGTTTCGCGATTTTGTCTGACCAGTCATCATCATGCCGACGTAAACGTGGAAATTACCGTCACGTCACGCGTTGTTCCAATCTTGCGAAACAATGCCACGGTGCTGGGGTGTTGGGGCATGAAGGTAGATGACGAAATCATATCACCTAATGCTCAATAACGCCCGATAATGCTAGTTTTTGTGACAATTCCCCCATTCTTCAATCGTAAGTACAAAGGTAAATATTGACTCCGGGGAATTACACCACGTGTGATTGTTTTTCACAAGTATTAACGTTTGAACTTAAAACGTTCAATAAACTAATATGGAAAGGCAACAGAATACAGTTGGGGGATCATATTTTTGTGCCATTTTAAGTTGCTTTAGCGAGAGTAGCATACGGTTGACAAGGTAAAGCCCGACCGTCCTGTTATCTTGTTCAAAGTTCTCGAAGCCTATCTAAATTGACCTGTAGCTAAGCGGTATGTACGTCATCAGCGCCCTTTAACTCCTAGTAAACAGACAAATGGTGCGTCATCTGGATCTCACTAGTATAGAAGCGTTTCTATGCACATTTCTCAACTGCTCTACTGGTTGTACTGGTGTTACAACTGAAGTAATAATGGAGATGTGTAGTCTACGATATTCTAATGCCTGTTTTCGATCAATTCTGAGTTCGTCCGATATGGTATAGTCCTCAATATTGGGTAGTATTAGTAAAGGAACTCAATGATTAGCTTACGAGCGAACTTTGCAAGACATCCTGTTCGCCATATTTCTCACCGAACGTGGCATAAAGGTTCTTCTAGTCTGCTTTTGGATAGATTTCATGAGTCAGATGAAACTATTCCAGAGAAAAGTTTCTTCAAGCAGTAAATAACCTTTGTTCATAACTTAAAATCACGTTTGTGGAAGTTTTGAAGGACTTTAAAGTTGCAGATCTTCTTTGTGTAGATCAACATTTGCAAGCGAAGCCGTATTACCATCAAACTTGAAGTTTTTTGCTTTTTGCATTAGCTCGACCTTTTCGTGGTGGTCTCCGCGCGTTATTCCCCCTACAGTATGCATGGCCTTCACATATACGAGGGGACATGTTAGCGCAGATTATTCATAATTAAATATAGCTTCGTATTATCACAAAAATGTACAAAATTTGTAGCAAAACATTACTTAATTGTCAAGTACACACAACTCTACCTCCTGTAACACTCTAAGTTCCAATCGCAATGCAATGCACTCAGCAGCGTGATCGTTTGCCAAACCTATTTATCTTCCCCATTATTCGATCGGTGCGCGCCTTGCAAACAGTGCAATTACTTTTCAAACAGAAAACACTGGTTTGATTTTCTTTTTTACCCTTCTGTTGGCTGTTTGTTGGATGATCAATGTTTCGGTCCCGATTCTCCAATAAGACTGGAGCGAAAGAAAAACAGGGCAATATGTATACCCTATGCATCCCTGGAACGAGCACCGGAGCGGGACTTTCGATAAGGGAGTGGGGTAGTTGGGGTATTATTATTATGTTTCGCTTTCAAGGGCACACCGGAGTAAGCATAAGGTCGTGCGAGAACTTTTTGTGTGAGCAAACTACCAAATAGAGAGCCAGAAAAAAGTGTACGAAAGTTCAATAACAACCGTTTAGAATCCCACCGGTGGGGTGGATTGATAAAGGCAACAACATTCGATTTCAACAAGGGAAGTAAACATATCTCCGCCTCTGTCACACTCGAAATCTATGTCTACTTGACTCGCAAACAGCTTGTGCGAACGAACAAAGCAACAATCGAACACCCCGTAGCAACTTCAACTTGCTATGGGGTGTTGTGTTTCGCGATTTTGTCTGACCAGTCATCATCATGCCGACGTAAACGTGGAAATTACCGTCACGTCACGCGTTGTTCCAATCTTGCGAAACAATGCCACGGTGCTGGGGTGTTGGGGCATGAAGGTAGATGACGAAATCATATCACCTAATGCTCAATAACGCCCGATAATGCTAGTTTTTGTGACAATTCCCCCATTCTTCAATCGTAAGTACAAAGGTAAATATTGACTCCGGGGAATTACACCACGTGTGATTGTTTTTCACAAGTATTAACGTTTGAACTTAAAACGTTCAATAAACTAATATGGAAAGGCAACAGAATACAGTTGGGGGATCATATTTTTGTGCCATTTTAAGTTGCTTTAGCGAGAGTAGCATACGGTTGACAAGGTAAAGCCCGACCGTCCTGTTATCTTGTTCAAAGTTCTCGAAGCCTATCTAAATTGACCTGTAGCTAAGCGGTATGTACGTCATCAGCGCCCTTTAACTCCTAGTAAACAGACAAATGGTGCGTCATCTGGATCTCACTAGTATAGAAGCGTTTCTATGCACATTTCTCAACTGCTCTACTGGTTGTACTGGTGTTACAACTGAAGTAATAATGGAGATGTGTAGTCTACGATATTCTAATGCCTGTTTTCGATCAATTCTGAGTTCGTCCGATATGGTATAGTCCTCAATATTGGGTAGTATTAGTAAAGGAACTCAATGATTAGCTTACGAGCGAACTTTGCAAGACATCCTGTTCGCCATATTTCTCACCGAACGTGGCATAAAGGTTCTTCTAGTCTGCTTTTGGATAGATTTCATGAGTCAGATGAAACTATTCCAGAGAAAAGTTTCTTCAAGCAGTAAATAACCTTTGTTCATAACTTAAAATCACGTTTGTGGAAGTTTTGAAGGACTTTAAAGTTGCAGATCTTCTTTGTGTAGATCAACATTTGCAAGCGAAGCCGTATTACCATCAAACTTGAAGTTTTTTGCTTTTTGCATTAGCTCGACCTTTTCGTGGTGGTCTCCGCGCGTTATTCCCCCTACAGTATGCATGGCCTTCACATATACGAGGGGACATGTTAGCGCAGATTATTCATGATTAAATATAGCTTCGTATTATCACAAAAATGTACAAAATTTGTAGCAAAACATTACTTAATTGTCAAGTACACACAACTCTACCTCCTGTAACACTCTAAGTTCCAATCGCAATGCAATGCACTCAGCAGCGTGATCGTTTGCCAAACCTATTTATCTTCCCCATTATTCGATCGGTGCGCGCCTTGCAAACAGTGCAATTACTTTTCAAACAGAAAACACTGGTTTGATTTTCTTTTTTACCCTTCTGTTGGCTGTTTGTTGGATGAACGGCAACAAGCCACAACGTACAACGACGAACGGTTCGCTCTCTCCTGTAGACCTCAACCCTATCGTTCATCATGCTATTTGATGGAGAGTGAATAAAAAAAAAAGGGAAAGCCATGCCATGGAGGGACCTTAATTGGGTCAGCGCAAATAAGCGCCGTACGTACAGTGGGAAGATCAATTTACTTCCACAGCTCCAACAATCCAGCACGTTGTCGTCCGCCCGATGGATTTAGTTTGCGCGACAACATGAACCCTCGTTTAACTGCATTTTGTTTGCACGGTTGGCATGGGATGCATGTTGAATGTGCAGCAAAAGCAAGGGTAACGTTAATTTTACCTCCCAAAAAACATTGCCACTTAACGCTGATTGACTTGAATGTGA
>KZ061622.1:363431-424703 GCA_002091835.1 Anopheles maculatus | reverse complement strand
CAGGAATTGATATTTTTGAACCGTTAAGAAACCGGATTCTTTCCCAATCGTCGACCACCACCGGACCCATACTGGTTGTGGGCCTTAAACGAAAAAGTGCCTCAGCATCTCTCTCCACCATAAAGACCAGACCAGAGGATAGTGTGGTTACACAAAACGGTGTTGGTGTTCGTTTTGGAAAGCTTGTCGCTGAAACGGCAACAGACAGATGAAGACGTGAAACCGGTTCCGTGGTTCCACACCAATCCGCACCGTGTACACACTTGTGGCAATAGGCAATCGGGCACTTTCAACATCATCGACAGCTTCAAATATGGTTACGAGATGCATGGATTACCACCACCACTAGGCCGGCCTCCTTTTGTGGCTGGAGGGCTGCCATTCCATTAGACACAATGCAATAACGTACTGAGCAATAATACGATTGTGCAGCAAAAAAAAAATGTGTAAGCAATGATCTCGCTTTCTACAGCTGCCCCCTAAACGTCTCCATAGAACATGTTATTCATCTACTAACATTTATTATAAATATTACAAACCACAAACTGTCCAACTGGTAGCAGCGAACCGTACCACTGTTCCAAGCGAACGAAACACTTTTGTTTCAGTTTTTGCATTCACAACCACTAACGAGAGGTGCCCGATTTATATGGCGCTTACGATTCGGAATCGGTTCGCTTCCTCTTCCCGGTTCATCTATGCAAAACCCGGGTGTGTGTGTGAGTGTAAGTGCTCGAAGAGACACATGATCTATCTGTTCGCCGATTCCACTGCGGATGAATCATAGTTTTTGGCGAAACCGGTCACCACGGACGATGCGTGGTGGGTGCTCTGGAGGGAGGAAATCACGTTTCTGTTCCGCTGTTTACTTGTTTCTTTGTCTGTGGACACTTCCGCGTGTTTCCGCGCGAGAAACGGTTAAATGTGAGCTAACTGTAATGGTTGATTGCTTTGCTTCTACATCAGCAACAGTTGCGGTGGAGATACTAAGTGTCTACATGTCTACATGTGAGAACTCAGAGCACTAGGCCTCCTTCTCAGGCTCGTGGTGTAGTTCTACCGTACATCGAAACAGTCTGCTAGTACGCAAACGAAAATGTAGTAACTCTCCCGCGAACACGATCGATGCAAAGCAGATCAACACGCTGCACAGATAAAATCCTCCCGAGATTTGATTCCACTTCAGGCTGGCCGGTTCGGGGTCTTCCTTTGCGTTTGTCCAGTATCGATTGTCTCTGAACTTTTCCGACCAGATGTGTGTTAGCCCGGACGTATGCATCCGCAGTATCCACGCATCGAACGGCGCTTGCAGGGGAGTCGTTTTCGGAAAATGAAAGCCAAGATTGTACATGAAGCCGGTGTTTTTGCCCACGTAAACTACACCATCCTTTCCGTGGACCTGCACATAGTATGTGATACAATCGTACGGGCTTACCATGACACCACCCAACCGATCCTGTGCCACCAGCTTGAACAGTTCGACCCAATCCTGGTGATCGTTCTGCACCAACCTAATGCGACTAAAAGTAAGCAAAAAGATTTGCCAAAGATGAGTGCGAAAGATGCTAGTAGTTAGTAGTAGTACACTTACCTCGCGGGAACTTTCGGATTGTCCTTGTAGAACTGTAGGGACGCCCGGAACATGTTGTAGTACACGCCAGCCTTATTGATCGCATCGAGTGTGTTCAAGTCGGACGCAAGCGAGGCAGACGATTGAAGCTTTTGAAACATCCCGGCCTGATAGAGCGTCCGGATGACCAGTGTGTTGAGAATGAATCCAATCATAAACAGACGTGTACTGTCCAGACGGAACCGGGCACCAGAACCACCCATCAGCAGTACCCACAGCAGGTACAGTGGATTGCGCAGATGTTCGTCGCGGATCGTACCACGGTTCAGTTTGATAAGGGCCATCGTCACCAGCCCAAACACCGCGTAACCGAGGGCAATGCAAAGCCACGCATCGACCGTGAACGGTTGGAACAGCTTCTCTAGCGAGGTGTACGGCCGTTTCGGTGGTATTGCCATGATCATCTGTGTCATCTGGTTCGGAATACCCATCTTTAGGTAGGTGTGACGGCTCAACGAAAAACCGAGACTACCGAACCCAAAGTCGGCCTCCTTGCGCTGTAACATCCCAACCAGCCCGGTGCTGTTGGACGCTTGCAGTATGCCCCATTTGCTGTTATCTTTCGGCTCCACGTACCGGATGGTGAAGTTCAAACGAGCGGCGAGCGTTTCCACGATATACACCTCAATCCCGTAGTGTACGGTACGATTGTTTTCCATCCGAACCATAGAGAATGGTTTTATTTCTACCGTAGCGATGGTTAGCGGACAACCGTGAAGGTTCTCCAGCTTATCCGGAAACAACCCACCCACCTTATCCCACGTCCCGTTTACATACCGTCCAATTTCGTGAGGTTCTACAACGCCACAGCTCTGTTCCCGATAAGGATAATACGAATAGGCAACGTACTCGCCATCAATTTCCTCCACAATTACGATGGCATTAATGATCGGGATGTTCCAGAGTTTTTGCATCACACCACGAAGCAGTTCACGGTCAGCGAGCTGCTCGATGAAAAATGTGTACATACCGTAGAAATGATGACCGGCTCCATCGATTAACTGCTGCAAACCGGTACAGAATGATTCATAATCAAGTACCAGCAATACGTGGTAGTAACCGAGCCGATGTTCGAGTGGTGCAAGATCACCAAAGGACCCTTCCAGAGTTTTTGCATCACACCACGAAGCAGTTCACGGTCAGCGAGCTGCTCGATGAAAAATGTGTACATACCGTAGAAATGATGACCGGCTCCATCGATTAACTGCTGCAAACCGGTACAGAATGATTCATAATCAAGTACCAGCAATACGTGGTAGTAACCGAGCCGATGTTCGAGTGGTGCAAGATCACCAAAGGACACAATCATCCAATCCGTGTTGCAGCGTGTAATGTCCTCAACGAGATCATCTTGGAACGGGGTGCTTTCGGTGTCGTTTCCATTCCAAATACGAATATGCACCTCGGACTCGATTTCGCGATAGTGCTCGCGCAACACGGTGCTAAGGAATCGGGTGTCCTTTCGGGTGCTGTTGGTCCACAGTGAGTCAAGCGCTAGCTCTTCACTGTGCACGCTTCGGGCGGTGCAACAAAAACGTATAATCAAGACACAGTAGAGTAGCAACATGGTGCGATTAGATGGTTAGATAAAATATCAATTTACCTGCGCCTGTGTTCGGTCTACTTATACCTGACACGGATATCCGTGGGAACCTGTGTTGAACGTTCCAGATCCTAGTAAACAAACTGTGCTCATTACGAGCGCAGAGAAAACAATACCATACACAACGATTTCCGCATTCAATTAGACTGTAAAACCCTGTGTGTCTGTGGCGGCTAATAGAGCTAATCCCCATTTGTGATTTAATCTGTCCAATTATATGTTTACACTCCCGATCGGAGTAAGGACATTTCGTTGAAAGTGCTGAGCGAGTGCCGTGATTTCAATCTACTCCCTACATTCACTCCATACCATCGGCGATTTCTTCGGCAAACGGGCGTACCCCAGCTCGGCGAAAAATACGCCAATCGCGATTAGGTGCATTGTGCCGGCCAGATAGAACGCGCCCGAAATGTGATCCCACTTAATGCTGGTCGGTTCGGGATCGGCCACCGCGTTGGACCAGAACCGATTGTCCTCGAATGCTTGGGCCCAGTGATTGATTAGTCCTGCCGAGTGGAACGCCAACACGAGCGTACTGAACGGTTCCTGCAGCGAGGTGGTCTTCGGATAGTAGAACGCTGTATTGTACGTGATGCCCGTGTGTTTGCCGACGTACACTAGGCCCCGCTCCAGCTGCCCCCTAAACGTCTCCATAGAACATGTTATTCATCTACTAACATTTATTATAAATATTACAAACCACAAACTGTCCAACTGGTAGCAGCGAACCGTACCACTGTTCCAAGCGAACGAAACACTTTTGTTTCAGTTTTTGCATTCACAACCACTAACGAGAGGTGCCCGATTTATATGGCGCTTACGATTCGGAATCGGTTCGCTTCCTCTTCCCGGTTCATCTATGCAAAACCCGGGTGTGTGTGAGTGTGAGTGCTCGGAGAGACACGCCATTCATCTTCACATAGTACTTGATGCAATCGAGCGGTAGCGCTACCACAAAGTTGCTGCCGTGCTGAGACATCATGTACAATAGATCTTCCCAGTTGTCGTTGTCGTTCTGGATGAGAAGGATGCGTCTGTGGAGGGGGAGGTAGGAAGCACGATTAGAAAATCTCCAATATGATCTATCTGTTCGCCGATTCCACTGCGGATGAATCATAGTTTTTGGCGAAACCGGTCACCACGGACGATGCGTGGTGGGTGCTCTGGAGGGAGGAAATCACGTTTCTGTTCCGCTGTTTACTTGTTTCTTTGTCTGTGGACACTTCCGCGTGTTTCCGCGCGAGAAACGGTTAAATGTGAGCTAACTGTAATGGTTGATTGCTTTGCTTCTACATCAGCAACAGTTGCGGTGGAGATACTAAGTGTCTACATGTCTACATGTGAGAACTCAGAGCACTAGGCCTCCTTCTCAGGCTCGTGGTGTAGTTCAACCGTACATCGAAACAGTCTGCTAGTACGCAAACGAAAATGTAGTAACTCTCCCGCGAACACGATCGATGCAAAGTAGATCAACAAGCTGCACAGATAAAATCCTCCCGAGATTTGATTCCACTTCAAGCTGGCCGGTTCTGGGTCTTCCTTTGCGTTTGTCCAGTATCGATTGTCTCTGAACTTTTCCGACCAGATGTGTGTTAGCCCGGAGGTATGCATCCGCAGTATCCACGCATCGAACGGCCCTTGCAGGGGAGTCGTTTTCGGAAAATGAAAGCCAAGATTGTACATGAAGCCGGTGTTTTTGCCCACGTAAACTACACCATCCTTTCCGTGGACCTGCACATAGTAAGTGATACAATCGTACGGGCTTACCATGACACCACCCAACCGATCCTGTGCCACCAGCTTGAACAGCTCGCCCCAATCCTGGTGATCGTTCTGCACCAGCCTAATGCGACTAAAAGTAAGCAACAAGATTTGCCAAAGATGAGTGCGAAAGATGCTAGTAGTTAGTAGTAGTACACTTACCTGGCGGGAACTTTCGGATTGTCCTTGTAGAACTGTAGGGACGCCCGGAACATGTTGTAGTACACGCCAGCCTTATTGATCGCATCGAGTGTGTTCAAGTCGGACGCTAGCGAGGCAGACGATTGAAGCTTTTGAAACATCCCCGCCTGATAGAGCGTCCGGATGACCAGGGTGTTGAGAACGAATCCAATCATAAACAGACGTGTACTGTCCAGACGGAACCGGGCACCAGAACCACCCATCAGCAGTACCCACAGCAGGTACAGTGGATTGCGCAGATGTTCGTCGCGGATCGTACCACGGTTCAGTTTGATAAGGGCCATCGTCACCAGCCCAAACACCGCGTAACCGAGGGCAATGCAAAGCCACGCATCGACCGTGAACGGTTGGAACAGCTTCTCTAGCGAGGTGTACGGCCGTTTCGGTGGTATTGCCATGATCATCTGTGTCATCTGGTTCGGAATACCCATCTTTAGGTAGGTGTGACGGCTCAACGAAAAACCGAGACTACCGAACCCAAAGTCGGCCTCCTTGCGCTGTAACATCCCAACCAGCCCGGTGCTGTTGGACGCTTGCAGTATACCCCATTTGCTGTTATCTTTCGGCTCCACGTACCGGATGGTGAAGTTCAAACGAGCGGCGAGCGTTTCCACGATATACACCTCAATCCCGTAGTGTACGGTACGATTGTTTTCCATCCGAACCATAGAGAATGGTTTTATTTCTACCGTAGCGATGGTTAGCGGACAACCGTGAAGGTTCTCCAGCTTATCCGGAAACAACCCACCCACCTTATCCCACGTCCCGTTTACATACCGTCCAATTTCGTGAGGTTCTACAACGCCACAGCTCTGTTCCCGATAAGGATAATACGAATAGGCAACGTACTCGCCATCAATTTCCTCCACAATTACGATGGCATTAATGATCGGGATGTTCCAGAGTTTTTGCATCACACCACGAAGCAGTTCACGGTCAGCGAGCTGCTCGATGAAAAATGTGTACATACCGTAGAAATGATGACCGGCTCCATCGATTAACTGCTGCAAACCGGTACAGAATGATTCATAATCAAGTACCAGCAATACGTGGTAGTAACCGAGCCGATGTTCGAGTGGTGCAAGATCACCAAAGGACACAATCATCCAATCCGTGTTGCAGCGTGTAATGTCCTCAACGAGATCATCTTGGAACGGGGTGCTTTCGGTGTCGTTTCCATTCCAAATACGAATATGCACCTCGGACTCGATTTCGCGATAGTGCTCGCGCAACACGGTGCTAAGGAATCGGGTGTCCTTTCGGGTGCTGTTGGTCCACAGTGAGTCAAGCGCTAGCTCTTCACTGTGCACGCTTCGGGCGGTGCAACAAAAACGTATAATCAAGACACAGTAGAGTAGCAACATGGTGCGATTAGATGGTTAGATAAAATATCAATTTACCTGCGCCTGTGTTCGGTCTACTTATACCTGACACGGATATCCGTGGGAACCTGTGTTGAACGTTCCAGATCCTAGTAAACAAACTGTGCTCATTACGAGCGCAGAGAAAACAATACCATACACAACGATTTCCGCATTCAATTAGACTGTAAAACCCTGTGTGTCTGTGGCGACTAATAGAGCTAATCTCCATTTGTGATTTAATCTGTCCAATTATATGTTTACACTCCCGATCGGAGTAAGGACATTTCGTTGAAAGTGCTGAGCGAGTGCCGTGATTTCAATCTACTCCCTACATTCACTCCATACCATCGGCGATTTCTTCGGCAAACGGGCGTACCCCAGCTCGGCGAAAAATACGCCAATCGCGATTAGGTGCATTGTGCCGGCCAGATAGAACGCGCCCGAAATGTGATCCCACTTAATGCTGGTCGGTTCGGGATCGGCCACCGCGTTGGACCAGAACCGATTGTCCTCGAATGCTTGGGCCCAGTGATTGATTAGTCCTGCCGAGTGGAACGCCAACACGAGCGTACTGAACGGTTCCTGCAGCGAGGTGGTCTTCGGATAGTAGAACGCTGTATTGTACGTGATGCCCGTGTGTTTGCCGACGTACACTAGGCCCCGCTCGCCATTCATCTTCACATAGTACTTGATGCAATCGAGCGGTAGCGCTACCACAAAGTTGCTGCCATGCTGAGACATCATGTACAGTAGGTCTTCCCAGTTGTCGTTGTCGTTCTGGATGAGAAGGATGCGTCTGTGGAGGGGGAGGTAGGAAGCACGATTAGAAAATCTCCAATATGAGGTGCACGTTCAGTGATTATCCTATACCTTGGTCCCACCAGCGGGTTGTCGTTGAAGTACAGTGTTATCGTTTTGTGCATGTAGTACATCTTGCCCGCTTTGTTGATTTGTTCCAGTGTGTTCAAATCCGACGCCAAACTGTCCGAAGCCTGCAGTCGCTCAAACATTCCGGCATGGTACAGTGTCCGCAGCACCAGCATGTTCAGGATAAAGATTACGATGAAAATGCGCGAACTGTCCATCCGCAACGGCCGGCACGATCCACCCATCGTTAGCACCCACATAGTGTAGAACGTGTTAGGCAACCGGTCAGCCACGTCGTAAGGTGTATGCTGCCGCAAACAAAACATCCCTCTGGCCAGCATACTTATGATCAGCAGACAGAATACCACACACAGCCACGTCTGCAGACTGAACGGTTGGAACAGCTTCTCGAGCGATGTGTATGGGCGCTTGGGCGGTATGGCCATCAGTATCTGCCCGTAGCGACTGGGAGTACCCTGCCGAAGATACTGAACCCGCGCTACGCCGATTCCAATGCTGCCGAACCCAAAATCTACCTCACTCCGCTGTATCATTCCCATCAGCCCGGTACTGTTGACCGCCCGCACGAATCCCCACTTGATCTTGCCGTCCGAAATCACGTACCGTACGGTAAAGTTGAACTTCTTGGACAAATTTAAAATCTGTGACACTTCGATGCCTTTGTGAACTGTGCGGTTGGCCTGGTGGTCGATAATCGAGCAGGGTTTAATGTCAACCGTCCCGACGATGAGCGGGCATCCGTTAAAGTTGCTGGTCCTCGTTGGATACCAGTGCACTAGATCGGACCAGGAACCGTTCACGTATCGGCCAACTTCGTAAGGTTCTACGATGCCACACCGTTGTTCACGATACGGATGGTACGTATAGGCAGCAAACGCACCATCATCACTTCCCTTCACAATCACGACCACATTCATAAGCTTAAGGCTCCACAGCTTTTCCATTACATCGTACAGGTCGTTCGGGTTGGTGAGGGTTTCTATAAGAATCGTGTATAGCCCATAGAAATGATGCGTTTGGTACGTCATACCGTCCAGTAGCGAGCAGAGTGAGCTGTAATCTTGCACCAGAAACACATTGTAGTAAGCGGGACGTCCTTCCGTTATTGGCAGATCTTCGACCGTCACGATCATCCATCCGGCAGTGGTGCGCATAAGATCGTCGAGCAGATCACGCTGTACGAACGTTGGGCTGGTGCTGTTCCCATTCCGAGTGCGAAGCTGATCATCTGTGTCATCTGGTTCGGAATACCCATCTTTAGGTAGGTGTGACGGCTCAACGAAAAACCGAGACTACCGAACCCAAAGTCGGCCTCCTTGCGCTGTAACATCCCAACCAGCCCGGTGCTGTTGGACGCTTGCAGTATACGCTACATAACTCCCGGGTGTTCGATAGTGAACTCTAACAATCGTGCTAAGAAACTCCTCCGACGGTTGTGTGGTGCGAGCGTTATCATCCTGCAGAGATCCTGTCGCTTCCCGCACGGCTATCACTAGGAACCACGTTAAAGCACCGGGAATCCTCATTCTGTTGCCCTGCGCCAGCGTCGGTTTCGTGTTTTATATGATCCCCCTAATGGTGAACACAAACAATCAAGCTACCTGATTGGTTGGTTCATTGCGCCTCTTTATTTCTACCGTAGCGATGGTTAGCGGACAACCGTGAAGGTTCTCCAGCTTATCCGGAAACAACCCACCCACCTTATCCCACGTCCCGTTTACATACCGTCCAATTTCGTGAGGTTCTACAACGCCACAGCTCTGTTCCCGATAAGGATAATACGAATAGGCAACGTACTCGCCATCAATTTCCTCCACAATTACGATGGCATTAATGATCGGGATGTTCCCAATCAAGTGTAAAGTTGTGAAGTTGACAACTGTTTGTGCAGAAAAAACAGGCAATTGGTGTGCAGTTTTTGTTTGCGGTGTAATTTTTAACCTCTCCACAGCCGCATGCGAAATTATGCCATACATATTTCATCCTGTGGATGCATGAACGTTTCGCCTAGCAGTACCACCACCGATATACCGAGCATTGTGGCCCACACGTAGAATGCACCGGACACGTGGTGCCACTGTAGACTGATCGGTTCGGGATGGCTTTTGGCACCGTTCCAGTAGCGAGTGTCACGGAACCGTTCTCGCCAGATGTGAATGAGTCCGGCTGCCTGATACCGGCCAATCATCGTATCGAACGGTTCCGTCAGTGGGGATGCTTTGGGATAGTAGATGCCCAGATTGTAGTTGAAGCCTGTATTCCGCCCGACGTACACAATTCCTCGCTGGCCGTAATTTTTCACATAGTACTCGATAATATCCAGCGGGATGGCGAAAACGCCGTTCAGTTTGTGGTGCGAAATGTCGTACATGATCTCATCCCAGTCCTGGCTCTCGTCCTGCAGGATACGAATTCTGAAAAAAAGGACACACGGACCATAGCAGCAGTGGTAAGCGAATTGAGCACGGTTTGGCCTCTTACCTGCCACGCAACAGCGGATTGTCCTGGTAGTAAAGCGATGTGGTGATGTACATGTAATAGAACAAATTTGCGTCGTTTATCTGCTGGTATGTGTTTAGCTTCGTCCCCAGTCTGGTAGTTGCCTGCAGCCGTTGAAACATGGCCGACTGGTACATCGTACGGATGATGAGCGCATTCAGCACAAAACCAACCACAAACACACGGATACTGCTTCGATGAAACGTCCTACCGGGTCCGCCCATCAATAGCTCCCACAGACTGTACGCCGGATTGCGGAAGTGTTCCACCGTAGTAACGAGCTTCGAGTCGAATATGATGACAGTGACGAGAATGAACGCCGAATAGCACAGAATCAAACACAACCAAGCGGCCGGCGAGAACGGTTGATACAGTTTCTCCCACCAGGTGTACGGTTTGTCCGGCGGGATGGCCAGGTTAAGCTGCGACAAAAAGCTGGGCGATCCCATCTTGAGAAACTTGTTCCGAAACACATTGATGCCGACCGTGCCGAATCCGAAATCTACCTCGCTGCGCTGTATCATTCCCACCAGTCCGGTACTGTTGTGTGCCCGGATAACGCCCCACTTTACCTTACCGACCGGACTCGAGTAATCGATCGAAAAGTTGAACCACGCGGCAATGTTTTGCACGATCGTCACCTCCATACCGAAGCGTTTGGTAACGTTCCCTTCCCGCCGTACCATCGAGTATGGTTTGGCCGCGAATGTACCTGCCCTGAGTGTGCAGCCGTTAAAGTTCTTCATGCTGTTCTTGTACCATGCGCTAAGCTTGTTCCAACGTCCTGCTTGAAACTGATCCAACAGCAGAGGCTCTATTACTTCACATTTCCCTTCCCGAAATGGGTGATAAGTGTAAGCGCGATAGCTGTCTTCTGTTCCATTTCCTACAACCACTACAGCGTTCACTATCCTAAGCTTCCAGAGACGGCTAACAATTTGCTCCAGATCCTGCGTGTGTAGCACACTATCTATCACAAGCAAACAGCGTCCGGATGGGTCGTAGTGCTGGTAGGTTATGTTGTGCAAGATTTTCCGCATCGATGTGTAATTATCGGTCAATAATATATTGTAGAATGGAGCGTAACTGTTCACGATGGTTGGAGCTCTATCACTCACCGTACCGATGAGCCAGTTCCTGTTTGCTAACATAAGATCGTTCACTGTTAGCAATTCGTGTGTGGCCGTCGTCCCATTGTCACTGCTTTGGACACGAAAGTTTATAGGAAACTTTGGATATTTGAAGAACTTGCGCAACGGCACCTGCAAATACTCTGCTTGCTTCCCAATGTCCGAACCAACCAGAACGCTACAACTGCAGTAGTAATCGTAACACACGGTTAGCAGCAGTAAAAATGCAAACATCTTCCTCCTAACGTCTGAAATCTGTAACGCGTGCCAGCTAAGTGTCGATCTCGCTTCCAAAACGATATATCGTTATAGGAAAAAAAGCTACCGCCAAAGATTGTGCACATAAACAAACAACACACTAATGAACTGTTTCGGTACACACTTATCGCGCACCGATAATGATCGTATGTATATATGATGAGGATTGTTGTCACACACGTTTGACCTTTGATAGCATCAGCTCAACCGCAAATACTACCATTGCTAACGCCATACAGAATGCCCACAGGTAGAATCCGCCCGATACATGGTGCAGATCGAGCGGTGTCGGTACGACATCCTGCTCCAAGTTCATCCAGGTGTAGCGATTGTCCCGGTAGATGCTCATCCACTTCACGATGAAGCCACCGGCATGCAGCTGATGTAGCAAGTAGTCGAACGGTTTCTGCAGTGCCGACATCCTTGGAAAGTGAAACGCGATAAAGAAGCTGATGCTGGTGTGCTCGCTCACGTACACCATGCCCCGGTGGCCGTGATGTTTGACGTAGTGAAATATGGTTTCCAGAGGCAGTGGAATCACACCCGGTAGCAGATGGTGTGATATGTTGTACATCACCTCATACCAGGCTGTGTTTTCGTTCGTGATGAAGCGAATCCTTTGGAAGAGAAGGGTACGCCTTATTAATTCTGACATTCTTCTGGCGTATGTTTTGGGGGATAACTTAATTTGTGAAGTTTTGCTATAGTTGGTCGCCACTTTAGATAGAAATCGCTGCTACAAGCGATCGCCGCCGACAGGTAGAAACCTCCACACTCCACTTTTACTTAACTAGAACGTGTAACAATAATCTGTACGTTCTGTCGGTCGATTATCAGGGACCGGAGGTATCAGAGTAAAACATACTCTGACTTCTTCCTTTAAAAAACACGGAAAGTTAGTTTTAGAACTCATAATGACCACAATTTCCAATGAAAAACAGGGATTTGAGTTTCGCTGAAAAGACTAGACTGGCGAGACATTTGGTTGTTGTTGAATCAACTAAGGGTCATTTACCATGAGTGACGGGCATTACTGAATCGTGATGCAGAGTCTGATCGAAAACAACTATAAATCGCTTCACACATGGAAGATACTTGACCTTAACCTAGACACCTGAGTAAGGATGTGAACTCATCCATTTTACACTATGATGAGGAAACTATTTTTTTTTGTTTGATAATGATAAATAGTTGTTTCAATGTATGAATTCGTCAAGGACCGCCTAAATGTGGCTAAAGTAATTTTCCTCAAGCGCGACGAATTAAGTTATCCACCATTCACACATAACACACACATGTACAATACATTACGTGCGGTTAACTTCCGGATTGTCCTCATAGTATTTTGCAGTCGTCCGAAACAAGTAGTAGC
Organism: Anopheles maculatus; assembly: GCA_002091835.1. Taxonomy (NCBI): domain Eukaryota; kingdom Metazoa; phylum Arthropoda; class Insecta; order Diptera; family Culicidae; genus Anopheles; species Anopheles maculatus. The sequence continues at coordinate 411,997 of KZ061622.1, read as the reverse complement.
TTAATCCGGCCTCATTAATGTCCTTGTAGGTGTGCAGATTGGCAGCCATCACGTCGTTCGATTTCAGGTACTGAAACAACGCCGACTGGTAAAGGTTACGCACCACGAACGCGTTCAGCACCAGACTGATCACGTACAGCCGGGTACTGTGCCGGCGCGCTGCATATCCCGGCCCACCCATCAGGATGGTCCAGATCGTGTAGAAAATGCCGGGAATATGCTCCGTGTACTTATCACTATAAAAAAAAATAGTTTCCTCATCATAGTGTAAAATGGATGATGCTTTGCACGAAACAGTGCCACGTACAGACAGTATATGACCAAGTAACCGAACGCGACCAGCAACCAGGCAGGTAAACTGAACGGGAGAAAAAGTTTCTCCAGCGACGTGTACGGCACCTTCGGTGGAATGGTCATGGACAGCTGCGTCACAATGCTCGGTATGCTGGACCGTAGATAAATGTTCCGATCGATGCTTCGACCCACGCTGGCGAATCCTACATCTGCCTCGCTGCGCTGCAACATTCCCATCTGTCCGGTGCTGTTGAATGGTAACAGTACGCCCCATTTCATATTGCGTGGCGGCGTAACGTACTCGATGGTGAAATTAAGCCTCGCTGCTATACTTTCGAAGATGCTCACTTCCAGTCCAACGTACTGCGTTCGGTTGGCGACGGTTCTAATCATTACAAAGGGATTGGTTTCAAATGTTACCGCCGTCAATGGACAGCTGTGAAAATTCGGCAATGATCGCTTAAACCAATGCTCCATCTTTTGCCAACGATTGTTTGTATACCGGTCTAACAATTTTAATCGCACACTACCACAATTACCGGGCTGGTATGGTTCGTATCCGTACGCTCTGTAGGCGTCGTTTTCGGGCGATCGTACTATAAACACTACATTAAGTATTCTTTTACTCCAAACCGCTTGAAACACAATTTTCACATTACGCTCGCTAACGCTTTGTCCCGTGACGGCGAGGATGTAAAGCCCGGAAGGATAGAAACAATCGTAGTCGAGGTTTAAGATGAGCTTTCGCATGGCGTGGAACGTTGGCAGTATGAATACATTTTGCAAACGATTCTTCCGAGCGCATCGTGTACCGTTAAGGACGGCCACACTCATCCAGCTGCTATGGGTCAGAAGGATTGCATTGAGCGTATCGTGAAGAGGGAAGTCTGTTGTTTCCTGCACCGATGCACCTAACCAAAACACCACCGGAAACTTAGTTCGCCGGAAGTGGCTGGCTAAGGGGGTCAGGAGATGATTGTACTCGGCGGTATGGCTGTCATTTAAAATCGGTGCCAATCTACAGAAAGCGTTCGGTAGCAAAACGATCCAAATTGTAAGTCCTTTCATGGCGAACGGTACCAAGCACACTGAGAGCGAACAAGTATTTTGACCCTATCGAGAGAGCGTTTGCACAAAAAAACACGTTGCTTGATGTTATTTACACATTCATCAAGCTCCCAGGCACGCCCCGTAAGATATGCGGAGTGCCGGAAGGATTCAAGCCTGGTGTAAAGGTTCGATTTTGTAACAAAGTTGCAACAGTGTTTTTTTGTAAAAACATCACCGGTTTACCACTAGTTGTGGTTTATGAAAAAAAAAAAGGGAAATGAACATCACATGAACCCAGGGTCATCTGCGTCAACAGACTACTCGTGAGCAAATCGTTGGTCTAAGAAGACGTGATTCTTCTTCTTCTTTCTTAGCTTAACGACCACTTTCCTGCCATTTTTGGCTTACTAGACTTATTGTTACCGCATAGTTGGATAGTCAGTCCTCACTATAGGGGAACGGCCCAGATGCGACTTGAACCCCGGTCCTGCCGTGTGAGTGTGAAGAACGGCGCTGCTGTCGCATCTAGCACCGGGCCGCCCCGACGTGATTCATCTTCGGAATAATTTGTAGAAAAGGCCCGACGAAGCTGGTATTCAACATACGGATCAAAGCAGAACAATTTCCATCTAGTTCAACATGAATCAATCCTATCAAACTTACCATACTGGCCGAAGGATTCGCGTTAGTCTAAACGGTCTTTGTATGCGTTTAACTTTTTACTAATTTACCGGACATTTTTACTGTTCTGGTACTTTTCTTTGGGCTTGTCGAATCCCTTGCGTTCTGAAAGTATGAATAACTTTTTATTTATATTAAGTACTAGTACAAGGTTTTCTTATGTTTATATCTTACCACTTCAAATGTATTTTCTGCTATGCATTTCACCGAAGTATCCAGCACACGCTTAACGCTCTCTGTCAAAAGGAATTGATGGGCCATTTACCCAAGCGGCCATTTTTTTCTTTCAGTTCAACTTCAATTCTCCACGGGATAGATTGATTAATTCGCTCGTTTTGTTTATTCATTTCATGAGAGCGATGCATTAGAAAAAAGGCATTTTGATCCGTTCGTCGCCGTCGTCGTTCGCTTCATTCGTGTGTTAGTTACGGGTGAACTTAATAATTACGCAAAATGCGTGCGCCAAAAACTGCTGCGCTAGTGAGTGGTGCAAACGTGTACCATCCAGCACGGTGTGTTGTGTTATTTGGTTGAGAAAATGACAAATGAAAGTGAAAAGCGTGAGCAAAACTAAAGTAGAAAGTGGTTAGCGCCGAGGAACACGCAAGCTTAGAACGGACGTCCCATGCCACGGCCCATCGGAGGTGGCTGTGGTTCTCCGCCGCCCGATTTGGGGCTTTTGATCGTTTCGTCCACCGACAGAATCATGCAAGTTGCCTCACAGGCGGCCGTCAGGGCGTTAATCTTGATGACCGAAGGTTCCCACACGAATGCTTCAAAGTTGTCGGCAATGTGTTCCTTCATAATGTCCACACCGTACCACTGACAGCCTGATCAGGTGAGAAGAGAGAGAGTTTAGATTAAAGGAAATTCGGCAAAGGACTAAAGGATTCTGACTCTCGTGACACATACCTTGTGCGTGTTTCTGGCGTAGTTTGTTGAGAATGTTGGTAGCGTCGAAACCGGCATTATCGCACAACTGACGCGGGATGATTTCCAACGCCTTTGCCATAGCGCCGATCAGCAGCTGTTCCTTGCCGGCGATAGTGCGTGAATGGTTGCGAAGCATTTTCGAAAGTTCCATCTCAATAGCGCCACCACCTGTAACAAAATTGCAGTTTTGTTCATAGAAACAAAATCGAAACTACGCTCCCTCATCTTTCATCAACACGCACGCACCTGCTACCACCGAATCGTTCCGGATCGTACGACGCACAATCATGATCGCATCGTGCAGCGAGCGCTCCGTTTCCTCCAGGAACTGTTCCGCACCACCGCGCAGAATGATCGTGCACGTCTTGGCATTCGGGCAGCCCTGGAAAATGTTGAACCGTTCGCTGCCGATTTGACGCTCCTCGAAGTGTGCACAATTTCCCAGCACCTTATCGCTAATGTCCTGCACCGTCGTCATGACAGCACCACCGCACGCCTTCTGCGTACGCTTCAGATCCTCCTCCGGCACGCGACCGGCGCAGAACATGTCCCGGTCGGCGAAATACTGTGTCGCCACATCGCCGATGGGCAGCTTCGACAGCACGACCTGCGCACCGGACTGGTGAATTTTGGCCATCTTGTCGTACAGAATTTGCCATTCCGCATCCACCACCTTCTGGTACTCGGCCACATTGTCCACGCGCACCTCCGCATTGTCCCGCTCCGCCTTCAGCTCCAGCTCGATGTTAAGCAGTGCAATTTTCACATTATCGTAGCTCTTCGGTTGCATCTCAAAGCCGGCGTACGCGAACGTCTTCACGAAGGCCACTCCCTCCACGAGCATTGAATCTTCGAGCGCTCCACCGGTCACCTTCTTGATGCCGATCATGTTCAGCGGAAGCAACGCATCGAGCGTCGTCACCGAATCGACCACCATCTTCGAGAAGAATTCTTTCTGCTGATGGATAAGCTTCGAGTTGAGGGCCGTCGCGGCACATTTCTCCAGCAGCGCACGGTGCTTCTCGCTGTCGTGCTTTTCGATCTTGAACGCCAGCTCGTTAATCTGCGCCACGCACAGGTTCAGTGCCTTCCGCACCGCCTTGATGATGATGCGCGGATGCACACCTTCCTCGACGAATGGTTTCAACTGTTTCAGGAACTCGCCGGCCAGCAGCACCACACTCGTGGTACCATCGCCAACCTCAGCGTCCTGCGATTTGGCAATGTCGACCAGCGTTTTCGCGGCCGGGTGCACGATATCCAGCAGCTTCATGATCGTCGCACCATCGTTGGAAATTGTGGCCTTTCCCTTGCTGTCCACGATCAGCTTGTCCATACCACGGGGACCGAGTGTCGTTCGGACGGCATCGACGATCGATTGGCAGGCATTGATGTTGGAGACGAGCTGCGGTTTGCCCTGGGAAGTGTCTGTTCCTTCCTTGAGGAGAATAATTTGCGGTTGCTGCAAAGAAAGAATCGAAGAAGGCCGGTGATGGTGAATCATGGTGAGTGTGTGTGCGTGTGTGCATGTGTGCGTGCTGGTGTATGCTTGCAGAAGCAATGTTCACCTGGACGGTGCTACGAAAAGAGTTCCGGCAGAGCTTCTACCGTGCTCGAGAAACATTAGGCAGTAAAAGTACCTAGGATAGATTGTATTAAATGCATAATTCAACATCCTACGCTTAACAATCTCGACCGTATTAGGAAGAGCTGCAGTGTGCAGAGCAAGCGCATGTTCGCTTACAAGCCGGTAAACAAATGGTACCTATTTCACGTGTAAAATCGCTCAGGAAAGCTGGCCAAGCTCCACAAACCGAAATACTTACCATTTTGTAAGGGAATGAAACGATACTACACTGAAACAAACGTTAAGATTCAGCCTTTTCAGAATATTTTATTCCGAAAGTTTAGGGAAAAAGTCCTCGCCTTGGTAAACGTGATCGCAGACGAAAATGACAGAAGCAAAAATGGTCTGTCAAAATGAGGCAAAACGCTTCAGCGAAGCGTTTGCAATTTCGCCTCCGCAGTTTTGAAGGTTAGGGTGCTTCTACACTTGGTAATCGCATGAATTCGTTGCCGAATGCAATACAAAATTCACGTTACGGCGAGGCCATTCTTTCACAATAAATATAATTTACAGAAATCTTTTAGACTGGCATCGGTTGTTTGGTTAGAAGTGGCAACAGTTACATGCAGAAAGGGACCAGTATTAAATCTCATTAGATCCGGATATTGGTTAACCAGCTACGGAAAAATAACTTAAGGAAGACTAAAGCCAAATGAGTAACAGAAGATACCGGCGATTCATCATCATAAACATGTTCTAATTTCAACAATTACAATTCAAAAGTACCGTTGTGCTCACAGCACGGCGAGGGGGTTTTAAAATTGAAAATAATAGCCCTATTACACTGCTTACTTTTGGGTGGAATATTCCATGGTAAAATATGTCAATCCGCGTTGTTTGACAGAAGTTACCACGCTGCACGTGTAATAGCTAAGTTGGAATTTTCTGTGATTTATATTGAATAGAGTTAAAATTAACGGTTTAATTTTTGAGATCACCGCATCACAACTAGATTCGTGTTTGTTTTCTCTCGACTTTTCCTTTTTTTCTTCTTCCCAGCTTCGATGACATATTTTACCACACGGTGACAGAATGTACATAGGTCGAGCCGAACTTACTTTTCCGTGCCATGGTAAAATGTGTCAAATCGATTTGACAGAAAATCCACGGAATATTCCATCCAAAAGTAAGCAGTGTAATAGCCCTATAAAGATGCACAATCTTTCTCAAATGACACTTCGCTCAATCCTTGCGTGCGTGCGCAATCCCCCTGATCAAACGTCTTACGTTTGACAGGCATTTTTGTAAACATTGCGGTCTAATCTAATCGCGCATGTTTACATAATACTTTTACTTTCGCAAATCGGACCTTTTTTTGTTCGTCGCTAATCCCGCCGACTCGTTCGATCCTCGTTCGCAAGCAACAGCGCAGCCGCTGTTTAGGCCACCAAACCAAAATGCTTTCCAAGGCACGGGTTCTCTTTTCCCGCACGCTCGTCTACCATGGGTCGGTGGTTAAAGTGCTCGGCCCGCAACACTACCGATTCGTACACGTTTCCGAAGCGAATGTGCTGGCGACGGAAGTGAATCGCCAGTCAGCAGAATTTAAGGTAATTGAACGAACGGTGTGCGGGCAACCATGCGGGCCAATCTTAACCGAACATTTCATTGTAACCATTACCACAGGAAAACTATGGCCAGATGAGCGAGCTGGTCGGTAACCTGAAACGTGTCACGGAAAATGTGCTTGCGGGCGGTGGACCGGAAGCAATTAAAAGGCACACGTCGAAGGGAAAACTGCTGGCACGCGATCGGATAAATCGTCTCGTCGATCCCGGTTCTCCGTTTCTCGAGCTATCTACACTGGCCGCCCATGAAATGTACGGAAAGGATGTTGTTAATGCGGCCGGCATCGTAACCGGTATCGGCCGGGTGCAGGGCGTGGAGTGCGTGATCGTGGCGAACGATGCCACTGTTAAGGGTGGTTCGTACTATCCGATCACGGTAAAGAAGCATCTGCGCGCGCAAGAGATCGCCCAGGAGAACAATCTGCCGTGCATTTACTTGGTGGACTCGGGTGGCGCCAACTTGCCCCGTCAGGCGGACGTGTTCCCGGACAAGATGCATTTCGGAAGGATTTTTTACAACCAAGCGAATATGTCCGCCCGTGGCATCCCGCAGATCGCGGTCGTGATGGGCAGCTGTACGGCCGGCGGTGCCTATGTGCCAGCGATGGCCGATGAAAGTATCATCGTGAAGCGACAGGGAACGATCTTTCTGGCCGGTCCCCCGCTGGTGAAGGCGGCCACCGGGGAGGTAGTGTCGGCGGAAGATCTTGGCGGAGCGGATCTACACTGTCGCACGTCCGGTGTGACCGATCATTACGCGGTCGATGACGAGCATGCGCTGTACCTTGCGCGCCAGATCGTAAAGAATCTGAACCGCCCGGGCAGTGCGAATTACAACGAGCTGTCCAGCAGCAGCACGGCGACGATGATGGAACGGGAAGGGCTGACGTTTGGTTCCGAGCCAGAACCACCACGCTATCCGGCGTCCGATCTGTACGGTATCGTTGGATCGAACCTCACGAAAACGTTCGACGTACGGGAGGTCATTGCACGAATCGTGGACGGTAGTCGTTTTACCGAGTTCAAGAAGTTTTACGGCGAAACGATCGTGTGCGGGTATGCCCGGCTTTACGGACAGCTGGTCGGAATCGTCGGCAACAATGGTGTGCTGTTTTCGGAAAGTGCCCTCAAGGGAGCGCACTTCATCCAGCTGTGCGCCCAGAAGCGCATTCCACTGCTGTTCCTGCAGAACATTACCGGGTTCATGGTGGGACGCGATGCGGAAGCAGGCGGTATCGCGAAGAACGGTGCCAAGATGGTAACGGCCGTCGCTTGTGCGAATGTTCCGAAGCTGACACTCATCATCGGTGGGTCGTACGGTGCCGGCAATTACGGCATGTGTGGACGTGCGTATTCGCCCCGCTTTCTGTACATGTGGCCAAACAGTCGCATCTCGGTGATGGGTGGATCGCAGGCGGCCGGCGTACTGGCACAGATCACCGAAGAGCAGTACCGCCGTACCGGTCGCGAATGGACGGAAGAGATCGGCAACCGCATCAAGGCACCGATCGTGCAGCAGTTCGAAGCGGAAGGTTCACCGTACTACAGCACGGCTCGGCTGTGGGACGATGGTATCATCGATCCGGTCGATACAAGGCGCGTGCTGGGGCTTAGCTTGCAGGCCGCCCTTAATCAACCGATCGGCGAAACGCGTTTCGGTGTCTTCCGGATGTAAAGATCGGGGCGGGCCGGGGCACCAGAGTAGCATGAAAAAACCAGTTTTGCATTTATCTGTAGCGTGTAAGCTCCATAACAGAAACGACCGCCAGACGAGATGGCGAAAGATTGTACCGAAGTGTACCAGATTCCAGACCAGAACATTGCATTTAATGCATTCCATGCGACTATATTCCGTGTGCGCAGGGATGGCACCTAGTGTCAAAGCGGCGGATGTTGTCTCGATATAAACGAAAGTTGTGTAAAGTGTGCCTTATCTTCCGCAAATATATACATATATCCAAGATATTAGAAGAACAGTGAGCAAATTGGTTCTGTTTTATTGATGATACTAACTGGTATTAAGCTGGCTGAAGAATTCCTCTGAACCACACTCGGATGAACACGATCGGCTGTCAACCATTCCACGAGAATATATCTGACTGCATAATCATAGTACGGGGGACAGCTGCTCTATTTTCCTTCATCAATTGCTGGACAGAGATCTATGTCTGAGAGAGACGGACAATATATTTTCATCACAGACAGTGGAGAAGAGATTGCTCAATTTCTCTAACACTGCATAGCTCTGCTCTGTAAACTGTATATTCGTTCTTCCTAACGATTTATTGCCATGCCAAAAAGAAGCTTATGATTGTGACCGCTTAACTAACAATAACAATTGCAAACACAAAGAAAACAAAACACTTACACTGACGAATCCATCAATCAGTCCGAGTGCCAATTAGATCGGTAGCTGGAAGTTGTTGGGATCGGGCAAACTTGCCGACGTAAGGTACGCGTTCAGGTACATGATGGACAGTACCGCTATGCCTGCTTCGGCCAGCGCACGATGGTCCTCGCTCGACAGTTTCGCCTTACGGTCAACGAAACAGTGTGTAGCCGACATGGCCCGCTCCGAGCTGATAAACGGTGGGTCTAGATCGAGCACAAACCCTCCACCGGACTGTATTAGCCGCACGAACTGATCCTTCTTCGGTACGACCAGCAGCACCCGGAACCCGGTAAACGCCCCATCATGCTTACCCACATCGGTTGCGATGCGTGTGCGCCAGGTGTAAGCTGCTGCGGCTGTTTCCAAATCGCCTGCCGATGCTAGCGCCGTCAGCTTGCTGGCAGCTTTCGGGTTACCCCATTCGTAACACTCTTCCTGCAAAACGAAGGCTAATGCATTAGAGAACGTTCCCAACTCACGGACCGACCGCATCCATGCATGGGGGGGCGCCTGTGTACTCACATCCAAAAAGTACCCCTCATCGTAACTATCGTCCAGATACTTGGTAGAGAGTAGCCACTTGCCGGCCGCTATTCCCGACAGCATCTTTTCGCCCCGGTTGGGCTTGCCGCACAGAATGTGCGTACAGGCCGGATCGTACCGATTCGGATCCGATGCCAACTTTCCTTGCAAATGTTCGATTTTCTTTGTCAGATCTAACCGAACGTTTTCCGGTACGCCCGAAATGGCAAACACCGGTACGCCTTGGTACTTCATACCGCGCGGATTCGCACGCGCCGGATTGTTGTCTTTCATACTCTTTTCGTTGATCGTGTCGTTTGGTTTCCCTTTACCGGATGGTTTCGTGGTTTCATTTGCTTGTATGTTTTCTATGTCACGTTCGCGCCATACGACACCACCAACATTAATTTCTAAAACAAAACGCGGAAGAAAATCATTGATAAAACCCAAGGATCAATCGAGGATTGATAGTAAATAGAAGCATTGGATTGAAGATGAATGTGATCAATACAAAGTTTCTAGCTGCAAGAAGATCGTTGTCGTCCACTGTCCAAAACAAAAAAGAGAGGCTTAACCTTAAAAGTCTATCTCTACCCACCCGAATCGTAATCCATCTCGGTGTAAGGCTCTGCTGGGATATGCTCCGTATCGGGCTGCAGCTGAATCTTGGCCTTTTTCTTGGCCGATTCTTTAGCCGCCGCAATTACATCACTCAGCCGCTGCACGAATTCGTCCCCTCTGCCTACGTTCAGTAGCGGTTTTTTCGCGGCAGGCTCCTGTTCATCCCGCGCCCCAGCCGGACTGCGGTACTGTTTGTCACTCTCGTCTAAATCACCGGCCTCCTGCTCCTCTTCCTCCAGTTCGCTGCGGGATCGCTTTTCGGCACTTGTGTTGCTTCGTTCGAGCGATCCACACGATGAGTTTGCTGCCGAATGCACGGTGGCTGCTCTCGTTGCCGGTGGCGAAAGAACTCGTTCACGGGGCTGTGGTGCAGTGCTAGCAATTTCTTCCTCCTGATCTGTTGTATCCCCCTCTCCGGAATGGTTTAAATCCGGCATTTTTCGCGGGACGGTTGTACACTTGGATTCGACATGGTTCGCGTACCCATCGCCAAACTTTTCCACGTAAAACCGACGCTTGATCTCGCTGATCGGTGTGCTTAGGCGGCGCGCTTTTTGCGAAGCCGTTTCCACGCCCGGTTCCCCGGATGGGCCAGCTGTCGTAGAGCTGGCGGTGGAAGATTTATAGTAGCGATCCCAGTGCTGCAGCTTGCGCTTGTGGTAGGCATGATTGTCGGGACTTGCGTCCGGCCGGAAGCCGTACGGTGTGACGGGTTTGGTCATACATTCGGGAAGCGTCGGTGTACGGATGCGCCCATCTCCTACCTTTCCGGGACCAGCGTGCGGTGTGGCTAACAGCTCCTGGACGCGTCTCGTTCGGGGCGTAATGTTACGGTCCGCTTCTTCGGCCTCTTTCAACACCTTGTACAGTGTGGTGCGGATCGGTGTGTCGAAGTCCATTACGCGTTGCGTCACGCTCAGGGCTTCGTAGTCACCACCGGCACCGATCGGAGTAACGTTGGCACTGCTCGTACCTGGCGCACCCGCCCCAACGGGAGTTACCGGTGAACGGGAAGAGGATGATGCTCTACGTTCCGCCTCCGATATAGCGGTGAAGCGGCGCGTTCGCAATACATCCCCCGCAGGAGAGTCCATCGCTCCCGGGACGACTGTCCCTTCGTTCGGATCGAAAGGTTTCCTTTGGGCACGCTGAGCCTTTTATGATTGTGACCGCTTAACTAACAATAACAATTGCAAACACAAAGAAAACAAAACACTTACACTGACGAATCCATCAATCAGTCCGAGTGCCAATTAGATCGGTAGCTGGAAGTTGTTGGGATCGGGCAAACTTGCCGACGTAAGGTACGCGTTCAGGTACATGATGGACAGTACCGCTATGCCTGCTTCGGCCAGCGCACGATGGTCCTCGCTCGACAGTTTCGCCTTACGGTCAACGAAACAGTGTGTAGCCGACATGGCCCGCTCCGAGCTGATGAACGGTGGGTCGAGATCGAGCACAAACCCTCCACCGGACTGTATTAGCCGCACGAACTGATCCTTCTTCGGTACGACCAGCAGCACCCGGAACCCGGTAAACGCCCCATCATGCTTACCCACATCGGTTGCGATGCGTGTGCGCCAGGTGTAAGCTGCTGCGGCTGTTTCCAAATCGCCTGCCGATGCTAGCGCCGTCAGCTTGCTGGCAGCTTTCGGGTTACCCCATTCGTAACACTCTTCCTGCAAAACGAAGGCTAATGCATTAGAGAACGTTCCCAACTCACGGACCGACCGCATCCATGCATGGGGGGGCGCCTGTGTACTCACATCCAAAAAGTACCCCTCATCGTAACTATCGTCCAGATACTTGGTAGAGAGTAGCCACTTGCCGGCCGCTATTCCCGACAGCATCTTTTCGCCCCGGTTGGGCTTGCCGCACAGAATGTGCGTACAGTCCGGATCGTACCGATTCGGATCCGATGCCAACTTTCCTTGCAAATGTTCGATTTTCTTTGTCAGATCTAACCGAACGTTTTCCGGTACGCCCGAAATGGCAAACACCGGTACGCCTTGGTACTTCATACTGCGCGGATTCGCAAGCGCCGGATTGTTGTCCTTCATACTCTTTTCGTTGATCGTGTCGTTTGGTTTCCCTTTGCCGGATGGTTTCGTGGTTTCATTCGCTTGTATGTTTTCAATGTCACGTTCGCGCCATACAACACCACCAACATTAATTTCTAAAACAAAACGCAGAAGAAAACCATTGATAAAACCCAAGGATCAATCGAGGATTGATAGTAAATAGAAGCATTGGATTGAAGATGAATGTGATCAAGACAAAGTTTCTAGCTGCAAGAGGATCGTTGTCGTCCACTGGCCAAAACAAAAAAGAGAGACTTAACCTTAAAAGCCTATCTCTACCCACCCGAATCGTAATCCATCTCGGTGTAAGGTTCGGCTGGGATATGCTCCGTATCGGGCTGCAGCTGAATCTTGGCCTTCTTCTTGGCCGATTCTTTAGCCGCCGCAATTACATCACTCAGCCGCTGCACGAATTCGTCCCCTCTGCCTACGTTCAGTAGCGGTTTTTTCGCGGCAGGCTCCTGTTCATCCCGCGCCCCAGCCGGACTACGGTACTGCTTGTCACTCTCGTCCAAATCGCCGCCATCCTGCTCCTCTTCCTCCAGTTCGCTGCGGGATCGCTTTTCGGCACTTGTGTTGCTTCGTTCGAGCGATCCACACGATGAGTTTGCTGCCGAATGCACGGTGGCTGCTCTCGTTGCCGGTGGCGAAGGAACTCGTTCACGCGGCTGTGGTGCAGTGCTAGCAATTTCCTCCTCCTGATCTGTTGTATCCCCCCCCTCTCCGGAATGGTTTAAATCCGGCATTTTTCGCGGGACGGTCGTACACTTGGATTCGACATGGTTCGCGTACCCATCGCCAAACTTTTCCACGTAAAACCGACGCTTGATCTCGCTGATCGGTGTGCTTAGGCGGCGCGCTTTTTGCGAAGCCGTTTCCACGCCCGGTTCCCCGGATGGGCCAGCTGTCGTAGAGCTGGCGGTGGAAGATTTATAGTAGCGATCCCAGTGCTGCAGCTTGCGCTTGTGGTAGGCATGATTGTCGGGACTTGCGTCCGGTCGGAAGCCGTACGGTGTGACGGGTTTGGTCATACATTCGGGGAGCGTCGGTGTACGGATGCGCCCATCTCCTACCGTTCCGGGACCAGCGTGCGGTGTGGCTAACAGCTCCTGGACGCGTCTCGTTCGGGGCGTAATGTTACGGTCCGCTTCTTCGGCCTCTTTCAACACCTTGTACAGTGTGGTGCGGATCGGTGTGTCGAAGTCCATTACGCGTTGCGTCACGCTCAGGGCTTCGTAGTCACCACCGGCACCGATCGGAGTAACGTTGGCACTGATCGCACCTGGCGCACCCGCCCCAACGGGAGTTACCGGAGAACGGGAAGAGGATGATGCTCTACGTTCCGCCTCCGAAATAGCGGTGAAGCGGCGCGTTCGCAATACATCCCCCGCAGGAGAGTCCATCGCTCCCGGGACGACTGTCCCTTCGTTCGGATCGAAAGGTTTCCTTTGGGCACGCTGAGCCTTGATAAGATCCTCGTACTGATCCATCTCCTGTGAGTACACCATCCGTTCGTCGCTCGTGAGTTGCCTTAGCTTCGGTGTAGAAAGGCGCCTAAACCCGTACTGCAGTTCCGCCGCTTCCTCGCGTGTTTTCTGTACCGTGATGTACTGGAACTCGCCGCTAGCCGTCGGCTTTGGAAGAGGTTTCATCGTCGACGATGCTTGCGGCAGCATGGAAGACTCTTCGTCCTTTATCTCCTTTTGCATTTCCTCACGCACGGAATCGATGTCCACATCGTCGGTAGACGTTGTTGGAAGGCATGCCGCTCCACCAACACCAGTGGCAATGTTCTTCACCGAACAGATTGCATCACCAACAAGGAAAGGATTTTCTGCAACGCGACGTTTCATCCGGGCGCACTCTCTTAACCATTCCGCACGTACCACCGTCAAGTCCCACTGTATGGCCGCATTATACTTCGCACCGGCCGCCTCCTTACACACCAGCAATGGTGCCGCCTTCCGGACGAGGCGCTCTTGCACGCACGCCCCTAATATTTTCCCCATCGCAATCAAAAATTCACGCTCCGGCCCCGAGTACGAGCTAATGACGACCGTTTCACCTTCCAGCGGCGTAGGATCATCTTCGCCGTAAATGATTGGCTCGTAGTAGTACTCCATCGGGCAACACTGGCCACTTTGTATCGAAGTTTCCAGCCAGATGCAGTTGACGGTTTGCTTTCCACGCACAGCAAAATCCGGTGTACCGATGCAAGACGTCGGCAGCACGATGTAATCCACCACATCGGTGTAGGTTTCGTCCACGATCGTTCCACCGCAGTCCTTACAATCGGACAGGATCTGCACTGCATCCTCGTCCGAAAAGCCAAACACGAACAGTGTCTTCCCAAGCATAAACTCCGGGAACTGTGATTCTAGCTCCGAATCCATCTGACTCACGCCACCACTCGTTGTGGAAGACGCACCCGAAGCCGGTGGTTTCGGTTCGACCGGAAGCTTTTCCGCCATATTCTTCTCCATGTACTGCATCATGATCGAGTCTACTTCGTTCGGTTGTTTCGCTGCCTGTGGTGGAGGTGGCGCCGACGCTTTATTCGGTCCAGGTGGTGTTGGCTCTTCAAGGCGGAATTTCGGCACATCCGGCCGCTTAAAGACGCTACTGTTCATGCGCTGAAGATTCTTCTTGCTCGATGGGGACGGTGGTTCCGGTGCACGATTGACGACGATTCCCTTCCCGGACGGTTGGAACGTGTATTCGCTCGCATCTTCCGGTGCTAGCTGACGTATTTCGATCGATTTGGCCAACCAATCGAGCGTGAGCATGTGGGCCGCCGAATCGCGGAACTTTGCCAACTCGGACACGTGCTGTTCACCGACGATCACGTGGCTAATGGCGCCGGATATCTCGTCGTACCGTACGGCACCGACGGAGTTCAGGATTTTGTTCAACTTTTCCTTTTCATCCGCTGTGAAACCGCTCAGAAATACGCTGCAACCATCCAGCACCGGGCCGGCCTTCTTTGCCTGTTGTACGGTCAAACGTGCGAGAACCTCTCGATATCTTTGACTTCCAGCGGGACGTGGAACGCCGGAGCTGCTGGGCGGAATTCCATCCCCTCCGCTAACTATACTTTCATTAATTGTTTCATTTCGCGACGAAAAATTTGCGTGTGAAATCTCGGACAATTGTGTGCAGTCGGGATTAAACTGACCGCCGGAAATGCGTGCCCCAACCGTACCGGAAGCAAGGGCCGGTTCGTCACCCTTCGTCGGAGTAGAAGCTTTAAGGCTTTTCACTTCATACTCACGAACCGGTAGCACGTACCCACTCGCCACACTGTCCACAACCCATTCCGGCGTGAGACACTCCTTGTTGCACCGTACGGCACCACGAAATTTGGCCGATTCCGTACCCGTTTTTTCCAGAATCAGTATGTCCGTCGTTTCCGATTTGAACGAACCCACATAGTGTCCCCCGTTCGATTCGATCAACGCTTTGATTTCGTTCTTTTTCGCCGCGGTCAACCCAGTCGAAGTGATCGTCAGTTCGAAAAACACCGGCAATCGATAGCGCTCGATAATGGCGGACTCGGTAGCGTGCAGATCACGCCGTTGGCTTTCCTCCCAAACCGCGTTTACCCAGTCCGGTTGCATGATGGGCAGCTTGCATTCGGCCGCCTTCTCGTACTTGACCGATTTGACCGTCGAGGACACTAGATGCGTGCAGCTGGCATTCAGTACGTCCAGATAGTATCCGCCCATGTGGCACACCAGCTGGCTGACGAGCGATTTTTCCTTCGCCTTTAGCCCGGAGCTGCAAACGGTCAGATTGCGCATCGCCGTCGTAAACACCGGATGCACACCGAGCGGTATCGTTTCGTTGTCCATGAAGCAGCTAATGAGACAGCGTGGCCCGATCACAGTGGAGGGTGATTTGCGTGCGTGCTCGAATGCGGTCCCGGTGAACTTTTCAAACACAAACACGTGTCGTTTGGTGAGCGTTTTCTCGTCCATCTTCAGACACTCGTCTTCGGTGATCCAGCCCTGCAGCTCCTCGTTGTCATTGTGCTCCCGTGCGGTCTACAAACAGAGGGGAAGGGGATCGTGTTACTTGCAGTCCCGCTTTTAGCCACATCACACCACCGGCCCTTACCGTGTAAGCCATCTTCATATCTTCGGAAGCATTTTCGTTCGAACTGTGCCCTGTGCGCAGTACAAAGTACAGCTTGGCCAATTGCTGATCCGCCAACAGTTGACTATTCATGTTGCCTTCGTAAATTCTAGATTCTTGAGACACGATGCGTTCTTGTTTACTGTTCAGCAGATTGTAGCATCGCTTCCAACAGCCACGAGTGTGAGAGAAAGTGTAGCTTTTTTCGTTCTGCAACACAAGAAAAAGAGTTGCTTTTACGCTTTACTCCACAGAAGTACACGCAGGATTTGTTTGAATAACTAATGTTGCACAGAAATATAGAATGTATCGCGGAAGGATGTTCCGGGCCGTAAAATTGAAGCGCTTCAAAACAGATTTGAATTGTCAAGTGACGGTTTTTTGGGGGGAAATCTGACATTTGCTTTTAGTACTGTCAGGTTTTAGTACAGTCATGTTTTCGCCCTGATCTCGTTTACATAGTTCTGGAAAAGTTCTCTGCATACTTTAGAAATTGCTTTGAGATAGCTGGAATAATACAAATACATTAATTTAATTGATAACAAAGCTCAAATGCGATAAAATGTCCTCGTTATGCCCGTTTGGCTGGTTGCCGATTGAGCTGTCAAAAGGCTTCTTCGTTAAAAATAAGAACAATTGAAACAATTTCGTTAAAACATGGTCCGCCTTTGACATTTGTTTCGTTCGGCTCTTTGTAGCAGCATCCCTTCTTGTGGAAATAACGTGATTCCTGTACGGCAAATTTCCAACAGCAAAAATGTACGCCCCACAGCAGCCAATTCTGATTCTCAGTAAGTAAAGTGCGTCGTTTATCCCGTGGACAAGCGTTTAAAAGTAATTTCGTATCGTTGCAGGCAAAAATACCAAGCGAGAGAGCGGCCGAAAGGTGCAGTTGGAGAACATCAATGCCGGCAAAGTGAGTCACTGAGTGTGTGTGCGTGTGTGCCCGAAAACACACATGGTGCTTACCACACAAGGGCCATAACTAACTGCATGTGGGTGTTTTTCTTCTGCAGACCATTGCCGATCTTATCCGCACATGTCTGGGCCCGCAGGCGATGATGAAAATGCTGATGGACCCGATGGGAGGCATCGTGATGACCAACGATGGTAATGCAATCCTGCGCGAAATCACCGTGCAACATCCGGCCGCCAAGAGCATGATCGAAATCGCTCGCACGCAAGACGAAGAAGTCGGTGACGGTACCACGTCCGTGATTGTGTTGGCCGGTGAGATGCTGGCCGTGGCCGAACAGTTCCTTCAGCAGCAGATTCACCCGACCGTCATCATTCGCGCGTATCGGGAGGCACTCGAGGACATGGTCCGCATTCTCCAGGATGAGGTCAGCATCGAGCTGGATCGTACCGACAAGAAAAAGCTGGCCGATGTGGTAAAATCTTGCGTCGGCACAAAGTTTGTCGGTCGGTTTTCGGATTTGGCGGTGCGCATTGCGCTGGATGCCGTCGAGACGGTAACGCTGACGGAGAATGGACGCACGGAGATCGATATCAAAAAGTACGCCAAGGTGGAGAAAATCCCGGGCGGCTCGATTGACGATTCGTGTGTGTTGCGAGGCATCATGTTGAACAAGGATGTTACACACCCCAAGATGCGTCGTTACATCGAGAAGCCGCGTATCGTGCTGCTGGACTGTCCGCTCGAGTACAAGAAGGGCGAAAGCCAGACGAACGTAGAGATTGTGGGCGATCAGGACTTTACGAAGCTGCTCCAGCTCGAGGAGGAGCACGTAGCACGGCTCTGCGAGGACATTATTGCCGTGAAGCCGGACGTAGTGTTCACCGAGAAGGGTGTCTCCGATCTGGCCCAACACTTCCTGATGAAGGCAGGCATTACGGCTATCCGTCGGCTGCGCAAGACGGACAACAATCGGCTGGCCCGTGCCTGCGGTGCGACAATCGTAAACCGCACGGAGGAGCTGACGGAGAAGGACGTTGGAACGGGGGCCGGCTTGTTCGAGATCAAGAAGCTGGGTGACGAGTACTTCTGTTTCGTGACCGAGTGTGACGATCCGAAGGCGTGTACGATTCTGCTCCGCGGTGCCTCCAAGGACGTACTTAACGAGACGGAGCGTAATCTGCAGGACGCGCTGCACGTTGCCCGCAATCTGATGCTCGAGCCGAAGCTGCTGCCCGGCGGTGGTGCGGTGGAGATGGCCGTTTCGCAGGCACTCACCAGCAAGCAGATCCAGGGACCGTACCGAGCGGTCGCCCAGGCACTGGAGATCATCCCCCGTACGCTGACACAAAACTGTGGTGCTAACACGATCCGCACGCTGACCGCACTGCGAGCGAAACATGCGTCACACCCGGCCAGCGAGGGACCGTGCACATGGGGCATCGACGGTGAGACTGGCCAGCTGGTGGACATGAAGGAGAGGCACATCTGGGAACCGCTGTCGGTGAAGCTGCAGGTGTACAAGACAGCCGTCGAGACGGCAATTCTGTTGCTGCGCATCGATGACATTGTGTCCGGCTCGAAGAAGAATAGCGGTGATGGCGCGGGCCCCTCGCCAGCTGCCGCTGCCGCTGGCATGGGAGGAGAGTAGAGGGGAAGTGGTCCGTTGCGGTGGCCACTTTAATACGTTCAACGCGCTAAATTTCCTTCACAAGCCTTTTAGTATTGCGCGCTGAGGATTTACTGTAAACGGGCTCGGTTGGTTTGTTTGATCCTGAACGTCCCATACAATACCATTTTTTGCCGTTCCAGGTCCGTGGCCTGATGCATTTTTTCTATCATACACCTAACATTTAACACACAAACACACTCATAACCATTTATCGCACATACTACACAAGCGGCAATTCACGTTTTTCATGTTTTCTGTTCGTGTGACCTGTTGCCCCTTCATTCTTTCTTGAATCGTCTTTAGTTTGCTTAACTTGTGCGATGGCGATGGTGGGAAATTCTCACACAATTTGCTTTTGGAAAAGCTTACGATCGCGGATGATGCAGCACGATATAAAATAATAAAAATATTCAGTAAATGAAACTTACGCTCCTCGAACTACTTCCGGGTATACTGCGAAAGAAACTGTTGTTGGTCTCGGTCTGTTGCAGAATTCCTTTGAACGAAGGCCGTTGTCTGCGAACAATTTTGAGACATTTAAATGACTTCAATTCCCTCTCAATCGGAACCCAACCCCGTTTCTTCTGTCCAATAGTAAAAGGCTTTATAGACTGGGGCGTCCCGATGCCATTCTCAGGATATGAGCAGTGCAGCGAATCCAGGTGAGGACTTTTGGCTAGACTTCTTCTTCTCTGGCTCTACAACCTCAGAAGGTCTTGGTCTACAATTTTTAAGCTTTCTATTAATTAGTTTGACCCGAAGCTGGTTAGTCAGTCTGGCGTGGTCTGGAAGGGATTCGATATCCTGTCCTTCCGTGTGAAAACCGGGTCCACCACCACGTCCTCAATAATCTTCAGTTATCTGTAAAAGGTTTCCAAAAAATCCGATCGCACGAGCGCCATTCACCGCCACTGCTCACTCTAAGACATTAACATCTTCCGATAGTTTGATCCCTGGGTCTGTTACTAAACTTTGAAGCCACTGGACCCCTTTTCAGAGAGAATATGTTGCAAATAAATGCCCAATCGGCTATGGACGCTGACTAATGAAAGCTCTCACGAAGTCTAACTTCGACAGATAGAACTGAATCGTCGGCTTTTCCTTCTCATCTTTATTATCAACGCATCAATGTAATAATAATAATAATAATAATAATAATAGTTCATAATCATATCGGTGTAGTGTGTTACTAAAATGTGAACTTATCCGTTTGAAGCTGTCTAGTAAACAACGTTTCCACCTTTCTATAGGTTGTCTGCCTTTCGAGAGACCCTACGTTTGCGTTTCCACCTCACAGAGACCCATCAGCATCATCGGGCCACGTGACAAAGTGTGACTAAGGGTATGGTCAAATGGAGTGGCTGGCCGAATGTTGCTGGCGAAATGTATGGAATTTGACAGCTTGAAAAGTTGCCAGCCACATTGTTGCTGGCCAGATTCAATCCAGTTTGTATTTTTGCCAGCAACATTCCTATATTCACCTTGGGCGTTAGATGACGTTCCTGCCGCTCCGGGAAAAAGCTTCGGGAAAAAGCTCCGGGAAAAGGCGATGGAATTCTCCACTCCAAAATCGATATCGATGACTCGAGTAGTTCTGGACATTGCAATTTATAATTATTCATAGTTTAAGTAATTGATCTATAAACAAGTTTAAGCAGAACAGCCACACAAAATCATCTAAGTTTTGATATGGTTGTATCAAAACAAAAACAAACACACGTTTGACGTTTGGTGGATGTCAAAGTTATCCATGTTGCCAGCCACTTCCATTGACCAGCCATGCCGAAAGTTGCCGAGCAACCAAGTGTCCCGCAACTCCATTTGACCATAACCTTATTCGCCGCTTGTAAATTGAAGTTCACGTTAGCGCCTATTGAGTTGTTTGATATCTCAGCCATGCCGAAAGTTGCCGAGCAACCAAGTGGCCAGCCACTCCATTTGACC
Source organism: Anopheles maculatus (assembly GCA_002091835.1). Lineage (NCBI taxonomy): Eukaryota > Metazoa > Arthropoda > Insecta > Diptera > Culicidae > Anopheles > Anopheles maculatus. Next base: position 391,562 of record KZ061622.1, on the reverse strand, counting down.
ATACCCTAAGTTAACTGTCTTTGAGTTGGATTTTACAGTGTACAGGCGCTTTCGTTATTCGCCGCTTGTAAATTGAAGTTCACGTTAGCGCCTATTGAGTTGTTTGATATCGTCCGGGAAAGGGAATTATTGTTGAGTAGGAACACGATAGGACACGCAATATGATTTGATATAGAATTGTGGCGAATGTAATATGTATCGAAACGTTACTTCTCCATCCTGTAGATCTGCGTCCGTGTGGGGTTTCAATGCTAGTTTTACTGTTAATATGGCGATTCGGCTCCATACCAGGGGCCAACCGTGCGCGTTAGTTACGTCGACAGAAACAAACGAAACAAAAAGACCCCAAACCGAACTGGGGTGACACTTCCTCGTCACGCTAATAGGAAATAATAATTATAGAGTCCTTACGATTCCCCTCCCCACCCCCTTCTGTTCTGTCTCTATTCCTCTCTTTCTTTTTCTCACCCCCAAACCTTCGTTCAGTCCTTCGTATTGTGCTTTTGCAAAGCGCTCCATTTTTTTTTATCTTACTTATTACCTTATTCCTTGCTTGTGAATACATTTATCTGTACATCTTCTGTAGCTGTGTTCGCTGCTTCTTGTCCAACGTAAACCGCTGCCAACCGGACGCGACCAGAATGGCAGAAGAGAAGCCAAATCACATGAATGAATGTGACACAACTAGCGATAAAGCGGCAGCGGATGCTTGTTAGTTACCGTTGACACCTGTTCCGACGGGGGATCGGAGGGTAACTAAGCCGTTTTGTCTCCACACACACACACGTACTAAAACAACAGGACACAATGCACACGCGTATCCTGCCATCCTACATCACGATTTTAGGCAGCGCAGATCCCTCCACTGTCTCGGGGTCACTTCTATGCCAATGCATCCGAAAGCAATTGGCACAAATTGGCAACCACTTTTGTAATAAGAAAAACAAAGATAGAGCATAATGCAAAAAAACAACAACTAATCGAACTGACAATTCAAGTTAAAACGTAGCATACACAATAGTAATTCACAATAATTTAAAAAGCGAGAACTTATACTAAATTCCGGGCACACTTCTTTTCGACGAAAGATTGAAAAACCTACTACGATTACTCCCCATCACAACCATCGCGGTAAACGAAGGAGTGAGCAAGCACTGCAGTGTGTGTATGTGTGTGTGTTTTCATGTTTAAGTTACAACCACCAGCACGTCTTCTTCATACACGATGCGAAAAATACAATACAACAAATGTATTGAAAGCGAACTCAACAGTTTGTGTCGTTGAACAGAAAAGAAGGAAGCAAAATGGTGTCGAAAACGGAAAGGGTAAGAAATGTTTGCTGCAATTCCCCACCCAAATGAGCAACAACAATCTCATTTCACTTGCATCAAGCAACGCCAAGGGATGGGACCAAGTATAAGTAAGCACACGCTCCACCCCAGCCCCCCTCCCCCCCCTGGCGAGATTTTCTACGTGGACGCGTTTCCGTTTGTGTGTATTTGTGTTCTGCGGCAGGGGAACGACTTTTTAGTTAATCTAGCTCTAGTGTGTAATCAATTGTTCCGTCCTCGTCCCGCTGGCTGTTGCTCGTCTGCGACCCATTACCACCATTGCCGCTAGTGGACGCACCGCCCGCTGTTGTGGTGGTATTGGTGTGACTCGCGGCGCCCGGTCCACCGTTGGTGGTGGTTCCGGCCTCACCGGAACCAGTGGTACCGCTACCGAAAGCTGACGGTGGTAGACTAGAGGATGGTACGTATGGGGCGCCCGCTGCGCCCATCGGTTGTCCCATCTCGAACAACAGGTTCGTCATAGCGGGCCCTGAAAGGGTAGGAAGCAGATCATCTATGAATGGTTGTGTAAAGTGCTTATCAGCTGCGCACGGTACGCTGCGGGTGAGCCGACGGTGCGTATCGGGCTTCGCATCGCTTACGTATGGTAAAGGTGAGAAAATTGGAATTCTGCCGGCCGGAATCGGACTGTGGTTGCGATGCTGCTTGCGGATGTTGCTGTTGCTGCTGTGAACTATCACTCGGCGATTGGGCATTGTCCGGCGACTGGGATTGTGCACCCGCGTGTCCATCCTCCGGCATGAGACTGCTTCGACAGATTGGGCAAGTACCGTGTAGCTCTAGCCAAGGAATGATGCAAGGATCGTGATAGACATGCTGCAATAGCGCAAAGCAAACGTTAGTGGCGGTAGCGCAACATAGCGGACACTTCGTGCCTCTGTCACCTACCAAGCAAGGTAACTTCCGGACCGGTTCACCGACGACATAATCTTCAAAGCAAACCGAACACTGTAGCTTCTGTTCGATCTGTTCCTCGCTGATGGTGACACTCGGTATCTGCGCGATGCGCTCCTTCTCTAGCGGCGGTGGCCCCGTATTGTCCATTTGGTTGAGCAGCTGTGTGACGATTGTGTCGATGCCTTCGCGGCCCCACGCATAGTCGCCCGGGTTGCCCATGAAAAACATGGGACCATGAACTCCACCAATGTTAGAACCGCCCGATACCGATATCAAGATTTCACGCAATATTTGATCAACGTGGTTTATGTTTTGCACGCCCCGCCTACGACTGCCCCGCCTGCCGGTGAAACGCATCGAGGGACGCGTGTCACCACCACCCGCCCCGCTGCTGCTACTACTTGCTGCACCTTCACCGGCATCGGCACTACCAGTTCCGGCGGGGCCCGCTCCACCGGACCCTTGCTGCATCTGCTGCACGATAGATGCTAGACCACGACTACCGTCCATAGGAATGTCATCTACGGTGAACAGGGCGTGATAGCCATTGCCCGCTCCTGCTCCACTTGCCGATTGGCCCTGTTGACCACCAATGCGCTGAAATAACGGTTGCAGAAGATCTTCTGTAAAAATTTCACCGGCCAATCGTATTGACTGTGTGTAAGGTGTGATCGAGAGAGAGAGAGAGAGAGAGAGAGAGAGAGAGAGAGAGAGAGAGAGAGAGAGATAGAAAGGGGGAGAGAAGTACATTAGAATAAATGTTCCATTGAAACATGGTGCGCTCTTACTTACCTCATTGCTGTACGCTGGATTGTCGATGTCGTTTGACGGTTGTTCCGCATCGTGGCCCGCTGCAGAGCCAGCCGAGCCGCTCCGTTCCACTGCCGGAAGCTCTTCGATAAATCCTTCCCGACAGTGTGGGCATGTGAATTCCTGTGTGTGGTGTACATTGCACGAAAAGCAATTGCATCACGAGCTTATCTTTTTTGCAGCTATCAAAATACACAAAAAATCTTACCGACGAGACACGATCGATTTCGATGGCGCACGAATGACAGTAGAAACGGGAAGGCGGGGCCGCCGTATTTTCTACCAAAGCTTCCATTTTCCTAACGCACCCCTGGTTGTTGTCACTGCACCGATACAAACTCTTCCAGCACCCGGGTTCCTCGTTGTTTTTCCAATGACGTCGTCACGGAAACTGAACTCTTGCGGCACGGCAAAAACGCACCGTACACTGTGGTGTTCCTCCCCGGGCCAAAGGTACGATTTCGCCCACACGCACCGTACCGAAAAGCTGGGAGACTACAAAAGCGAAACAATCCAATCAGTACCACAGAAGTACCGCAAAGCGACACTATTCTATTCCCGTTTTTGTACCACTTTTTCGCATCCGAGATCGATTCCCGGGACACTCACCAACCGAGTCGCAAGAATTGGTCTACGGGAGGCCAACCACGGTTCGGGAGAATTGTTTCGCTACTTGTCTACCAGATTTCGTGTTCGGTGTGTGCCCTTACGAAAGGTGTCTTCGGGGCAAACTATTTCGTCATCTTGTCTACGGTCGGCGCTTTCCGGCGCGGGTCGCTGCCTAATGAGTAGGACGTGTTTCACTTTCTTCGAGCAGAATTTGCCAAAAATCGACAAATAGTGCTGTGAGCTTTAGGAATTTTCTAGGACGAAAAAAGAACAAGTGATAACTATGACAAATACAGAACTGTCAGATGGGTGCAACTGTCAGGGTGCGGTTATAGTGTGGGATTCAGTTCGTCCGCGGGTTTGCTTCTACGCGTGACCTTGACCATTTGAAGTCGCAACCATACAAATATTTAGTATTTAATTCGTAGAATTGTTGAAGCTTTGCATTTACATACGCTGTAGTAAGTGTGTACAAGACGAATATAATTTGAAGCATCATTTTGTTCATCTAGTGCGATAACTCCAGTACATCTTATCGTCCGGTGAGATAAGAAGAGTTCGAGGAAAAGGTTGATTCAGATATGCAGCGATATGAATACAGTAGGTCAACGCTAATCTGGGACAATATAAATTTTATATTTTTATATTGCTTGGTGTAACAACCTGCTAGGACATGACGCCACAAAGCCGGGAATTCAGTGGAACGGTGAAAAAGTCCGGATAGGTTTCGACGCCAGACCTCTACTATATCACTGCTCCGTCCTACTTTGGGCTGAAACATATTAAAGTAAGAGAAATAACCCAACATTTCTTTCCCAATTTTCTGTATTGCCATGACTGGAATAGAACGCTTTGCCTGTTTTCTGTTTAATATTTTATTTTTCATAGAAACTTGTGACAAATACAAGGAAGAATAACATTTCCGAACGTGGGTATTCAATAAATATACTCGTTCCCTGCCCAGATCCTTAAACATGATCTCCGTGGAGTAGAGAGTAGGAGACAAAAACAACAATTCCACTGGCTTAATGTATAGAGTCTAATGTCTTGGTTTTCCAGCTTCCAATGCATCATTTTCAACTAGCATGTCTTCCTCCTGTACAACGTCCTACATTCTTTAGCCCTGCCTAAATTCAGATTATCATTTTAGTGTTACCTCTTATCTTTGCTCCTACGGTTAACTATGTGTTATCGGTTTGTGATCCCATGTTCCCATAATGCGCGCATTTATATGTATTAGCCGTGCGAAGGAAGCTTCTCGGCTTCATCGGCGTGCCGTTGTACACGGAGCAGAAACTGCACATGTTTACGCTCTATATATCCCTTAGGGTGCGACAGTAAAACCCAGTAAAACCCTCTCCTGGCGGTGAATGAACAGGTTCGTGTTTGGCGGAGCTGGTCACTTGCGCGTACGTGCAGATTGTTTTATGGTAGTATCGTCCTAAAGCGAGTCAGCCAATTTCTACTCGTATGTGAGTGAAAGAGAGAGAGAGAATGTGTGAATGTTAATATCATCCGGATTTGTAGATTCATCGTTCGTTTAGCTGTTAGTAAGTGGAGGACACTAACATAATATCTAGCTTGCGCACGTTACAATTAAGCTTAGCTTGTTGTCTGTTTCTATGGACAATGATTATAAAATAATTTATTTGGTATCTGATTGGATCGAGCCATCATCGCTCTGCCGGTTTGGGTTATAGCGCCACGAAAGTATGCAGGCGAGCTGCCTTTGTGCCCAACTGTTCTAGCGGTTACGATCGAAATACAACTGCTTAAGGGTTAGCGGTTTATCGTAATCGGTAAAGTAAAGCTAAATCTTTAACAACGAAGCAGTAGCAAACAGCTGCCCTTGGAAGGAGGAGGAGACTTTTCCTTCCATCGCTCCACCTTAATTTCTCTACCCTGCGAGTCCTTGTATGGGACACCTGCCTTCTTCGTCACACTGTACAACAATGTAGCAGAAGGTTTAGATTAACAAACATGAAAAGTAAGCGATAATTCTAATTTCACTGCACTGCTTGTTTGTTCTCATACGTCCTCGACGCACTCTTCCTCTCACATTAGAACATTAAATTAGTGTAACTCGTAACTCGTAACAATAGCCACGGTAGCAGCTTAGGTCTAAGAAATATGGGTGTAAAAATACTAATCTTTCTCCAGAGGTACTACAAGTTCCGGGACAAGAACTCGTGCCGATAACAGGTAAGCGGACAGCAACACATCCGCGGAGAACCTAACACCTGCCAAATCCTAACAAATATCATCTTCCTTCGGCGCTCGACATCAAGCCGTGACCGATTTGATTGACGGTTGATTGTCCTGAAACTCGACGTATCCGGACTCGTCGCTAAACTCGGAATCCGAATCGATCGCCTGCAGATGATTGATCAGCTCCGTGTTGACGGCGGCCACCGTTGACTTTAGACGCATCTGGCGTACCTTCGGTTTGGTCGTCTGGTGGTGGTGGTGGTGGTGGTGCGATTCGTCAACCCTTCGTGCTTCGACGAGAGGGCTGTTGAGTGAGTCCATCGGAGAATCGATCGGCTCGCTAGCTCCGGTCGTACTGCCGGCCATCGTCATTGGCATAAGAAAGCTCGACTTGACGCCGGGTGCTGGGAAAGTGATGCTGCGCTTAAAGATCAATTCCGGCGAGGAGGGGACATTGCCCACATCTTGAGCCACCTGGTGACCGGTACGTTCACCAAGTGGCACGTGAATTACTTGATTTTCGGCCAACTGTTCAAAGCTACGAACTCGCTCAAGCACCGAACCTGGCTTGCTAAGTGACGCTACTGCCACGTTGCGCCCCGTTATCGACACATTACCGCTTGCTCCCGAGTCGTCCGTGTTGGTCGTTACCGTGCTTGAAGTTTCGCATCCACTCGATATCGAACCTTCGTCGCTGTCGGGATGGGTCGCACCACCGGCCGCCTGCAACTTGCTCGTCACACACAGCAACGACGGTGGTGCCGTGTCGTCTTCGGTGTGTAGGCAAGAAGCCGATCGTCGGAAAGCCGCCGATGAGCGACGGAAGCGGATGCAGCTGATTCTGCAGCCGTACGAAGCATTTCCAGCACCTCGTCCTGGTTGAAGAACACCTCATCCCGTTCCAGATCTTCCTGTGGGTCTTTCAGCTCTCGCGTTCGTACTTCCGGTGCGTCGTCCGGTTCGCCAACAACGCCTGGAAGCGAGTAATGGTCCAAGTCGTCTAAACTGAGCGCTAGTCGCTGCGAGTCCTCCAGCATTACCGGTAAACTGCCATGGTGCTGGCTTAGGTCGTGCATGCTGCAAACTGTGGTCGGGTTTAGCTTCATGTCAAAGTACGAGATCAGTTCGGGCGAGAGCGGTTGGCTCGAGTTGTAGTTGTAGTGCGCCAGGAACGTTTCAAAGTCATCCTCCGACGAATCAGAGTTGTGGGATAACTTGGAAGATTTCCCCAGCTTGGAGCTGGGCATCGTATCCGACCGTTCCATACCCGTCTCTGGCTGTTGTTCCCCGTTTTCCCTCTCCAAATCATCCTCGTCTTCTTCGCCATCCTCCTGACTTATAGTGTCCAGGATGGAGTCGACCGATTTGTTCATCGGACTAATATGCACAATGTTCTCATTCTTCAGCGGTACACGCGCCTCCACGTCTTTTGGTGATTTGAACGAGTTCCGCAACCGTGACCGGCGTATCGAATGTCCTCGCCGACAGCGCCGGCGTCCGAGTGTGGTTGATGGGAATAGGGCATCCTCTCGGCAGCACGCTTCTAACACCGTACCACCACTGGATCCAGCTTTGGAGGTGGTCCGCGCACCCATCGCTCCCTCACCTTCCTGTGCTTCGTTTTCCTCCTCATCCTCCTCGCCAATCATCTCCTCGATTGCCATCAGCTTCGGTGCCGATTTGGAGCGTTCGAGCGGTGGCCGATAGTTGTTAGCACCGACGCTCAGCATGATCTTGCGTCGCGGCATGCTCGGATTGTCGTACACACTGTTCGCCAGACTGAGGCGTGCATTCTGGCGGTTTAGTTTGTCGCGCTTAAACTCACGCAAGGCTTTGGCTAGGTTTTCCTAAAAAAAAAAGAAGAAGAAAGCATGGTTTAGCAAAACGGGCATAATGTATGCGGTTAGCGATCGCAACCTACCTTCAGGATGGTGCTGATCTCCTGGGCGATCGTTTCTTTGGAACAGATGACCGCGTGACAGCGGAATTCGTGCTTCAGCTTGCGGCCTTCATGCCGGTAAATCCAGCAGAACACCCGCGGATAGTTCTTTGGCGAGCTGCAGTAGGTGATCCGGTGCGACCAGTACTCGGTAAGGCCGTGCTGACGGGTGGTCGCCTTCAGACCGGATGGGCACAGGCACATCTTCATCATTACGTCCGGTTTGCTGTTTTGCGTGTAGTTGCGCCATAGCGTAGCCAGCGGTTTCTCCACGCATCCGTCACCTGCAGGAAAGGGAATAAGAAGGAGTAATTTCTGATTAGCATATGATCGGCAACAATATCTGATGCACATTACGAGCTGTCTAGCGCCATACAATCCAACTCCTTACACAGAACCTTGAGACAACTATCCCTCGAAAAGCCCCCAAAAATGGACAGAGCGACATACCTCGATCGACAAACAATTGAACACATTGTAGAGGAGGCACTGTAACACGCCCTGGACACCGAAAGGTTAGGCAGTAGTAGTAGGAAAATAACCAATCTCGCCCACCCCACCTCGAAAGGGAGTTGCGTGTGATTTGTGTGCCTTAGACCTTGAGGTTCTAAATTTGTGGAATATTTTGAAGCCACAAACAAAACGACAAGCCTTACAAAACGTGACAACAATTGTCTCGGACGAGGGCGTCACCGTCGGTGGACAGTGTCTTATGCAATTGTTTCTGAAAGCGAACTTCGTGTCGTCCGTTTCGAAGGCAAATGATCGGAAATCATTGTCTGCCAGCTAAGCAAGACCTATCAGAGCTGATCATGGTGTGTTTGCCGTACTTTTCCATCCACCGTTCCGGGGGCGCACGTTCGGTGAGCTATTATGGTGTCCCTCACACGGCAACCGGTAACCTCCCGACTAGGGTCTAGGTTGCATGATATCGGTGGGTGTGGTGGGTGTGATGGCCTTTTACTCACACGCACCCGCATATATGAAAAGGGAAAACCGGCGAAATTGGTAGACAGGTGAAAAGACTCGAAACAACAAGACACAGCACATTGACTGCATTGACTTTGTGCGGAAGTAGAATGATTGATAAAGTCTTCGGGGTTTTGAACGCTTTTAAAGCCCATCGAACATTGGGGTGTCCTCATTTCACCTTCTACCCAGTATCGTTAAAGTTCCGGAAGTTTATTTAAATCCCCCCAGACACAGAATGGGGCAGAATGATTTCTAATTGTGGTATTTGTGGGAGCGCCAAACATTAACTGCAGGCTGGTTGGTGGCTTTAAGCAAATGCATGCACCGGCAGGCATGGCGGCGGTGATGCATTTACAGCCCATTTGATGATAATGATTTCCGATGGGACAAACACCCAGGGCGCAATGGAAAAAAATACACTCCACCCACTACGGTCGGTCGATCATCGATGCGTTTGTGGTTGCCAATCGTAAGGTCACAATGCAACGGAAGTGCAGGTAAGCATGGCCGGTTGGTGTGTCTACCATTTGAATGGCGCATTCTACTCGTAAATGGTAAAATATGACAGATAATTCCTGCCCAAACGATCATTCACTTCGATGGGTTGTGAGTGACAGAGGAGTGTACACTTCGCTTTTTTTTTTGCTATAATTCCAATGAAGGAATTAGCACTGTGCTATAATTGGTTTGTTGATGTCGATTTTTTTATAGCCAGTGAGTTGTGGTTAGTTTTTGCTGACGTAGCCGGAATCAAACAGAATATTCTAACGAATCAAAAAAGTGCTAAACATTTTTACATAATTTAAACACATTAACAAAACACGTGTTCCAATCTCTGAACCTCTGAAAATGGTATATTCCACATTGATAATGAATAAGACATTATTAGCGGAAGCAGTCGCACCAATAATCCGAGCTCGTTCTTCTGATTGCCGCCACAAAGTGTATGCGAATTGAGCCGCTAATTGTCAGTGTCGTCTTTCCGCCATACGACCAACAACAAAAAAAAAAAAACGGCGGACATTATGTCTGGCCATAAATTAAGGCCACCTGGGCCAGCGTCATAGTCACCTATAACAAAAAGAAGAAGAAAAAACACGTTTCGTGTTACAAAAATCGTGCTCGTGCAAATCGAACAGGACTAAAAAGTGGCGATGGCGACATCTAGCGGTTGTATGCCTCCCGATATATCGCGTCCCATCAAGGTCAATATGGCAATACGGAGAGAGAACCGATATTCAGACGCACTCACTACGTCTCCAGCGTGCGTCTTTCAGATGACCGGCGCGACTCTGGACGGACGAACTCGTGTGTGTTTGTGGCAGTTTTTTTTTCGAAGGTACGATGCCTGTCTTAAGAGATCATCGAACACGATCGACAATCATCTGGGAAGTGTAAGGTGCTGCTGCGCGATCGTCACACACAAAAAACAGAAAACCGGATAGCAACTGGTTAAGATTTGATGGTGTGTATTGGCAGGAGAGTGTGTACAATTACCGGGAACCGGTTTCGGCTCCAACGTTCCTGTTGACGATTCGATGATTCGCTTTGATTAGGTTACGATACGGCTCACTAGCGGTACCTGCCAGTGGGATTTGCCGGCATCCAAATTACCTACAGAGATGATCAATGGTTTAAAAAAAAAACGAGCTTCAAGGATATAGCTTAGCTATTAAGAATATCCCCGGGAAGAATGTCTATAAAAAAGTGACTAAACTACTAATTAACAAAGCTCACCGGGGAGAACTCACCGGATAATCTGGAGGGTTTCGGAAAAGCTCGGAGACGGAGACGGTGGTTATAGATAATTGCCGGAGTTACCGTAGAACCTCAAGGAATGTGCTGATTTACGAGCCAAGAACGAGAGAATGGCACATAACATTTGTAAAAGGGAAGGTTTTCCCCTATTTAGCAAAGCGAGATTTTCCTTTCTACGAGAACTCGTTGGCTAGCGTGTTTGGGGCCAAACCAATTTTGGGGTTTCCTCTACTCAGGTGAGTAATAAATATCTATTTAAAGGCTTTGGTGCAAAACATTGGAGACATCAATGAACGTTTTGAACAAGGGATCACATACAGTATGCACTATGGCTTACCCAAAATAGCCCAACAATTAACCCATTCATCCCACTCGCAAACGCGCTTAGTGCTAATGAGACTTGTATTCAAAAAAATGGAACAATAATGCTATTAATTTTTGGAATAGCTGTCATAAAAAGGTGTATGCACCGCCGCACACACCGTGGGGGAGAGCATAGGAACTGCAAAAGAAGCAGTACCCTGGAGTAGCGCGAAACACGTCTGGTGTGCCCTACACACATTGCCGCTAATTTGCATACGCATACAGGTTTGTACGCTCAAACACGTTCTTGCTATTTATCATCGGCTGACGATAGCGCGCTCTCGGCTCACCTCCAAGATGTGTTCGCAACATGGGCCGTTCGGGTCAGGTGTGTAACAAACAGAACCCGTAGGGATGATAGCTGAACGACGACGACGACGACGGTTGTCGACTGTCTGGTACCGTTTGTGACCCGTTTTGTTATATGCCGGGGCCAGTTCGATTCTCTGCTTTCTCGCTAAAGTGATTGAAGACATTTTTCACTTTATTTATATCGTCCGTTTGCACGTACCCTGGTGTACGATTGTGGCACGATTTCACGGTACGCCATCGTATTATCGGTTTTTGGGGTTTCGCGTCGCATCGCTTTTCACTACCGCACCCGCTCGTATTGACACGTAGCTGGGTTAGGCCAAAGTGGCCACAGCTGTCGGTCGGTCTGTTCTCGATGACCTATTCTAGAAATAATGACAAAGCTTGCGGCGCGACGTGACAGGACGACGTGAGACAATTCATTAATCGAGACCACCTGTCATAACCTCAATTTGGTCGCGCACCATGGTAATGGCGCCATTTGCGAGAGACGACAACGCGGTGCGCGGGACCGAATACCCATAAATTGTTGTCCACACTCCTATAAGCACAGGGGGGAGTGGGCAAACAGGGCTAATAAATCAGATCAAGTGGACCATCGAAGTCATCGATTCGTTTCGAAAAGCGTTGGCACGAGCTTCGGACGAATGCTTTCTAATTCCTGCAGCTAACGCAATTAAGCTAGAACACATCGTCATTCCAATCGAGGATTGTTAAGCGAGCTGATACAATAGTGAGCCATACAGTGAAGCGTCCCAGAACTTCTAACGACGGCACAGTAAACATGGTCGCAAGTGTCTGACATCTCATTAAAGTAATGTGATAATGAAGTGTACAAACGATTTTTTGCTCACCGATGGCCATATTTTCAAGGCACCACCACACCACAAACATTGTAACAAGAGAGTACCATAATCCAATCCCACGTTTGATACGATGTTTTGACAATCTGACAATCAACGCGTTCACACCAACCGGTCGCGTACAATCGAGGAACGTGCAAAATTTCGCGAACAAACATTCTAAACGATCAACAGAGAACAGTGCAACCTCTTTTCGATACGTATAGATGATAATTTTATGACGACCCACAAGCGGATTCTTTCATTTCAGGTGGAATTTTTGTCAAATAAACCAACAAAAAGTACTGATGAGATTCTGGAGACACATTCGTACAAAGCTGTGTAAATATTTGTGAGGATGTCTGTTCTCACAAAAAGTAGCCCGCGAATTCAGGGAAGCTTCAGAGAGGATGTCTCTTCCTGCGGGTATGACTACGCACTAGCCAAGGTGATTGTTGTCGAAATTTAAGCAAACATTACAACACACAAACACACCTGGCCGCCTGATGCAGTTGATACAGCAATCAAAACCTATCGGTGTAGTACATTCAACGTGTTCTAATCAAACGAGTGATGATGGTGTCTCTCACCCCTGTACCTGCTCGTGGAATTCAGTTGGAATTTATTTTGCAAACAATATTTAACCTTACCGAGATTTTTACAACGACATCTCGCCAACGCTCGATCCTCACTGTTTGACGCTACCGATTGACGTTGCTAATGGATGGAAACCGTTGTCTTTGTTTGTACAAGAGTATGAGGATTTGAGTTTGCTTTTCGTCTCGAGAACAACACTCAACAATTGGCCGATAATAATGTACGATAATAGGGAAGTTGATCGGCCAGGACGGTTTTGTTTGAGTTTAAAGATCTATTAGATATAGTTAGATTTCCTTGTGACACTCTTCCTGCGAATGTTTTCAGCAAATATTGTTCGGGTACGTTCATTAGGCAGAGTTGTCTGCCCTGCAACAACAAGCAACAAGCGGTTGGGTTGATAACACGTGAAACTTGCTAATTTTAGTTATGGTTTTTTTTTTGTTTGGTCTCACTCCCGCGTGCAACTAAACACGAGTAAGGTAAAGGTCACTACCACCTTATCTCGGTGGATCGGTAGACTACAAAATGGAGAAATTTTCCCATGCATAAAACAATCGCTATCGGCACAATGTTTGGGTACTGAAGCTCCAAAAGTGCTGCTGCAGGTAAGGCATAATTATGTGCCTCCACTGGAAGATGTTCGAAATCTACCGGACGGATTTAATTATTTGCTGCGCAAAAACCTCTTCTACTCTCCCGAGCGAGAGAGATTGTCTGATGTCGATGTTACCTTCCCGCGCTGGACCAGTGCCGATACCCCACAAGTGTGATGCTCCACGATGAACCCTTCAAAGATCTTCAACACGATCAACCCCTCAATGATGAGATCTGCTGAGAGTAAACAGCAAAAAAAAAAAAACAATCGCACCTCACACGATCGCACCACTCCAAAAACTAACCTCACTTTCTGTGCCCTTTCAACGCACCAGCACCGTTGTCTCGGGAAGGACGTCTCCATGACCCTCGTCGTGCGTGCGTGAGGGACGTAAAGGTTTGCGTGATTGTTTGGAGTGTTTGTATGTGACCGGTACATGCTGGGGGTCGTAAAACAATTGGATCATATGGTTGGTTTGGGGGAGTAGAGCTGGCAAAACCGGGTAGAAAGCGTCATATACAGAGTGAGGGAAAGATTCTACTTTCTTCTGCGTGCGGATCGTTGGGGATCGCTAATGAAAGCGGGTCGAAAGCTGTCAGTGAAGAGATCACGTTTGATATTTTTGCAGTAAAATAAACTGCACTAAAACAATGTATATAGCTTAGTAGAGCCCTGGGTTATGGGTACCTATTACTGCTCACAGAGGTCGCTAATGTCACGAGATTGTTTGAAGACTGATAAATCGCCCTCGTTTTACTCTTGTTTATCTTTACTACTCTTTTTTACCTTATAGATTAGGTCGCACCAAGAGAACTTAAACTCTTAACTTTTGTTGACTAAATATCCAGACTATGTTTGTTATAGATACAAAGTTTATAACAAAAAAATAGACCTTCCATTTAGTAGAATGCGATACTACAAATTAAAACAACGCCCTCTGTTCGGAATAAGCTGTGTGTATTATATACACACGTCTTTCATAACGACTTCTCGCCTCAATTTCTTCTTCTAGCTCGACATACGTTGGAATAAAGTTATAAAAGCAATCGTAACCTACAATGAGCACATGACGAATTTCTTTGACAAAGGTGTTTTCAAAAAAATTCATTGAAATACGTAACTTTTTCGTTACGATAGCAAAAGTTGTTGGTCACTTTCCTTTTTGCTCGAAGATATAAAAATAGGAAAGCCATACTATTGATGCAGTTAGTGAAAGATTTGCTATTAATAGAAAAGCTTCTTTTTTTTTTGCAAAAAAAAGCGTACATCAATAGCTAACTCCTAATAAGAGAAATGCCTTAGATAACTACGGGTTTCGGGTTATGAAAAGTTTAACTAAGAAACTTCGACGTCGTAACGTGCTCTTCCAAACGGATTTTTTCTACAAACCCATCCCAAAATACCCCTTTAATGCGAGAAATGAAACCATTTAAAGTAGAAATTTTCCTAAACTTGTGAATATGGTGTGTGCGAGTGTATTTCCATAGTGATAAAAAAGAAATGTTCGTTCCAAATCACAACCGTGCAAAACACATTGCGTACTCTATTTCCGCCTTTTTTCAGCACGCAACCGCAAGCGATGCCAGTGGAAATGTTACGATTTCGATTTCATTGCCCAATAGTACCCCACTCCCTCCTGGGTAGTAACGCCACAGTATGGGGCTGGTCATTGATCATTAATCATGGATTTATTGGCCTCCCAGTTGCATGGCGCACGGTGCAAATTGTCGGACAGGTGAGGGATGAGTTAGTGAACGTTGAATGTGGTGAGATGCATCGAGACGTGAGCATGGGTACTACGGCGGCACGGTGGTGAACGAGAAGATCCCAACGGATGCATTGTGTGTTTGTGTACATAGAGCAGCAGCAGTCGGAGTATGGTTCCGTTACGTTGTGCATCGCTGTATCTGTACTGCTGGGCGGAAAAATGGAAGAATTAATGGTGAAATTGCATAACGTTGTAGCGAAGCAGCCGAGCCGGGCATCGGGCTTCGCTACAGGTGGATCCAACACGGAGGATAGTCTATAATTATCGATTAAATCAATCGTTCACTGTCACTCGATGGTCGGGCAAGATAATGTGCTCCAGACCACAGCCGTTTTGTGCCTTTCATTTTATTCTACCATTATCGAAGAGACCCAACAAACCCGCACTGTATCGGGGAGATCCTGTTGAAAAAGGCATGACAGGCTGCGAGACATCGTGCTGCTGCCTACCTAATGAAGGAAGGACAGTTACATCGAGCTTTTATAATCACCAGATGGCGCCAGCCCTCTAGCTTGGTGGTGGTGACAACCATCAAAAGGGTTTGGAAATAAATAGACACACAGTGCATACAAGAGTTGGCAACAACTACTGGGGATCAGCCTTTCATTAGTACACCGGGCACTGTGGGGTTCGGATCGACATCAAAACTCTGTCACAAGGTTTTCATGTAACACATCGTCGAAACAAAAACACTCCACAGACACACACACACACACAAGCAAGGAGTAATGATTATTTTAATCAGTTACCATCCCAACTGTCATGACCAGTGGTGTTGCTTCAGGGGTGCATACTGATCTCTTTGATGCCGCAGGCAGTTACGCTCATGCAGTATCCTTTATCTTCAAAAGGAACCAAAGCAATTGGATCTCAGCTCACAAAAACAGCTATTTTTGCAAACATTGCATAACATCCTGCTGATCAAGTGGACAGCAAAAGCATCTCCAAATTGGTGAATGGCAGGTTCGGTGGTGTTGTGTTAAATCATCGGGTTCAATTTATCCACCAACAAAAAAAAAAAACGCACACTCAGTACCGGCGCAGGACGACCCCAAGCGGTACAAGAAAAAGCCAAACCTCCTTAAATCGCTTCCAGACGTAATAAATTGGTGGAAAAAAAAAACAACAGCAATAGAAAGGCCCCCGCAAGCTTTATTACTTGGTCTTTTGGGACAGAAAAGCGCGAAAAGCACCATAATAATACATCACCCGAATTGATCATCGGTGGGTTTGCAAGAAGCGCGTCCCAAATGAACGGAGTAAAAAGTAAATGGCTTAGTGGCTTGATGGAAGTTGCGTAAAGAACGAGAAAGAAAGGAAAGCATTTGGAAAGCAACGAAGAAAATCCCCGTCACTGGTGGTCTAGTTTCTTCCCCCAAGAAAAAAAAAAAACACTCCAACGGCGATGCAGATAAAGCCGACAAATGGAAAGAAAGGAAAAAAAACGAAAACAAAACCCAAGCAAAATGTTTTCCAATTATTTTGGTGCCAAAGTTGCAGCACCGTGTGATCGTTTCGTGTGCTTGTGAATGAGCAAGAAACCAACACCATAAAACAGAGGCTGAAAAGGAGTGTAAATATTTTTATACAACCCAATTTTTGAATGCAGCCACAGTGTTGCTGCTTTTTTTTTTGGGGGAGTAAAATGTAGAATTTCGGATTTCCAACCTTCCACTTTGTCTCGTTGTCTGCCACAAATCCACACTTAATTGTGCCAAACTAATCCCGTTGACCATTGCATAAATGTAATCCGGTTCAGTAGGCATAACCGTTGCCCAACTGACATCGATTGACATTTACCGAAACTGGAGCTCTCGGCCGGGAATATCGATCGATCGGCGTGCTAGTCTATAAGCAGTTTATGACAGTCGCCATGGACGGCCGCTGTTTCCTCGTTCGACGGGCTCTCTCTCTCTCTCACACGAAACCATGATTGATTGCTGACAATGGCCCAGCGAACTGGGCAGTAAAGGCATTAAAATAGCAAGGTCCTAAAAACATCGGGTCCCCAGCTTACATCATATGTGGACCTGTTGGCGATCTTGGCCAAACCAAACGGGTCATCAACTCTCGGGAACCGACTGTCACACTAAATAGACGTCTAGTCATTATGGACCATTTGCGGATCGTTCGTACGTTTTACGGCGTCCCCTATTTCGTATGGGAATCGAGTTATATTGGAGGCAGTTATCATAAAACTGTACTCCAATTGAAAACAAAACCCGTCGTATCACCGTATCCGGGGCGTAATGCGTGAAACAAGGAAGCACCTGACGAAGCAGGCATCTATTAAAAACAAAATAACAATTATTTACTTTCACCAAAACTCCAAACTGTGCGCGTCGTGTCCGTGCCGTGGTTCGAAAATTCGGCAATCGAAGGCACCAGAACTGCACCAACCTGCCGAAACTCGCGACGCAGCGCGACTCCACAACACCCCGAAGCCGTTATGAAAGTTGGTCAATCTGATGATGGTGGGACTGCGCATTTGGTGGTGTGCGGTGTGCGTCCGGTTTGGGTCGTGTTAGTGCAGTGAATTTTGGCGTATTTTTACCCGGCCCTACCCGTTCAACCGGTTTACGATACACGCGCTGAAAGTTATTTCAAGACATCATTTGACGCTCTTGATCGTGGTTGCACAGGGTGGAAATGGCTCCTATTAGGTAACGCCTTGAGCTTTATGGGGAGGGTCTGGGTGTGTATCTCGCGGTGCTACTAGAGCCAGTTGTAGTTGCACGCGGGCGTAAACAATAACAAATCGAGAGCGGTGGTGACAGTGACAGCTCGGAAGTAAACCATCAAAACGTAGTACGAACTGGACCAAAACGAAAAGCGGGGATACAATTCAGATAAGCTTTAGTTTTGTATGAGTCTTATAAGTAGCGAACAATTGATAACGAAGAGAGTAATGCGCACCCCGTAACCAACTGGATTACGAACAGAGGCGATCGGAACATGGCGCAGCGTAACGAAATGATTTGTTCGCCCCTTCAGTACTAGGCTCTGCTATTTTCGGTACGTCTAGCTGGGTTTGGGCAAAGAAAAAACAGGGAGACCAACAAGCCAAGTTTCACGCACCAGCAGCTATATATTATCCTCAAGGTGGCGGATAGTCTGCGGCATCTATCTTAAGCATTTCCATCGTCTGTCGGGCCTGTTACAAATGTGGCCGGTGCGGAATGACACCCCGGTCGACCAGAGGAAGTACGCCGATGAGCATCGATTTCCGTCGTTATACACACAAAGGAGACGCATGTACACCCAAGGTGTACCGCAACTTCACAAAAAACCGGTCGCAGCATACCTGCGCGTACATTGCGTAAGCCTTTTGCTCCGATCTTGAAGGTATGCCGAGCGAAGGTATTGCACTTCGAGCTGACCTGCCCGTTGGGGCACTGAGCTCTCGGGCATCGGGCCACCAATTGGTAGTTATTTCTGAAATCGTTCGTCGGTCATCATCCGGTTCAACTGTCAAAAGCGGAGATAAACCCTGGCCGAAAAGGGCTGTTAGTTTGAAAGTTGTCGGTAATATTTTGTAACCGAGCTCCTCTAGCTGGACTGTGGACAGGTGGTTAGGGCGCACATTAAAGGCTCTCCTTATGTCACGGTAACTCCGGGGTTTGTTTTATCAACGTTCCCACACCGCACCGGAGATGCTTCATCACCTGGGGTGAGATCATCTGCAAAGTTGGCATACTGGGCGCATCTCGCGTGGCAATTCCACGCTGAATGCTAATCATACCCAGCTGAAACGAGCTGATGTGTACGACTCGTGGTTTTATGGTCTCGCTAATGGAGAGGTAGTTAAACTTACGGTCTAAGTGTCTCTTCCCATCTGGAAGTCTCCATCGACATTAGGACAATGTCGTTGAAAGCTGGTTGGGTAAAATAATTTAGCGACATGTCTCTCTTCGACATTCGTTCACAATGGATCGGATGCACTGCTGACTGCACACTGATTAACAGGGAGACCAACAAGCCAAGTTTCACGCACCAGCAGCTATATATTATCCTCAAGGTGGCGGATAGTCTGCGGCATCTATCTTAAGCATTTCCATCGTCTGTCGGGCCTGTTACAAATGTGGCCGGTGCGGAATGACACCCCGGTCGACCAGAGGAAGTACGCAGATGAGCATCGATTTCCGTCGTTATACACACAAAGGAGACGCATGTACACCCAAGGTGTACCGCAACTTCACAAAAAACCGGTCGCAGCATACCTGCGCGTACATTGCGTAAGCCTTTTGCTCCGATCTTGAAGGTATGCCGAGCGAAGGTATTGCAGTTCGAGCTGACCTGCCCGTTGGGGCACTGAGCTCTCGGGCATGGTCACCAATTGGTAGTTATTTCTGAAATCGTTCGTCCGTCATCATCCGGATCAACTGTCAAAAGCGGAGATAAACCCTGGTCGAAAAGGGCTGTTAGTTTGAAAGTTGTCGGTAATATTTTGTAACCGAGCTCCTCTAGCTGGACTGTGGACAGGTGGTTAGGGCGCACATTAAAGGCTCTCCTTATGTCACGGTAACTCCGGGGTTTGTTTTATCAACGTTCCCACACCGCACCGGAGATGCTTCATCACCTGGGGTGAGATCATCTGCAAAGTTGGCATACTGGGCGCATCTCGCGTGGCAATTCCACGCTGAATGCTAATCATACCCAGCTGAAACGAGCTGATGTGTACGACTCGTGGTTTTATGGTCTCGCTAATGGAGAGGTAGTTAAACTTACGGTCTAAGTGTCTCTTCCCATCTGGAAGTCTCCATCGACATTAGGACAATGTCGTTGAAAGCTGGTTGGGTAAAATAATTTAGCGACATGTCTCTCTTCGACATTCGTTCACAATGGATCGGATGCACTGCTGACTGCACACTGATTAGCGATGCTCACGTCGTAATCGCTCCAGCGGCACGTCCCTGAGACTAGGGTAGGGTCACCACTCGTACACACTTTTACCCTTCGTTTACATCTCTCGAAAAGGTATGCGGTTGAGGATCACGTTCGATCGTGGTCGATCATCGGAATACGCGAAAAGAGTCTTTGGAAACTTCACTCCACAACAGCACCAACAACACCCCATAACGAGGTCACAACGTTTGGAGTGCCGTCGCCGCCGCTCGCATTCCTTGTCGCGCCACCGGCTTCGGTTCGGTTATCGCTCCGGTATCTGTTTTGCTTTCGCCCGGAGCTGTTTCGCCCTGAATGGCTGCTCAGCGAACAACCCAAACAAAGCTGACCGCATCCCGAAGGGAATAATCAATTGGTGCAGTTTTTGTTTTGTTTTGAGTGTCGATGAGTGTCTTTCTCTTCGCCACATTGCTCACGGGGACACACCGTTGGCTTTTTGTGGGTATGGTGTGCCGCCTATTGTCCGTCGACCACTGACATCGTTTTGCACCTCCATCCTTAGACGAAGAACTTGGTGAGGTTTGCTTTCGCGCTTCCTACTCTTTTTAGTGCGCGTTCGTTCCACTTCCTTTGTGGGACCCAGTTCTCCTATAACCCGAACGGACGACACGAACCGCGCCCAATGTAACGAGGAGATCCGATGCGCAGCACACCCAGCCCGATTATTAATGATCCCGTTCTACTTAGTCCCTGGCGTGGTTTTACTTGCGGCGTAAGGTACCAAAAGAATCGACAAGCAGTATCGGGAATAAGGGGACTACGGCTGCCAGACCGTGATCCAATCCAATGAGATTCTTCTGCCACGGACGTTCGAAATCGTGCCGGCTACGATATACGCCAGATCTCTAAAGTATCAACCTCAAAACGGCGAGATACGAGCGAAACGATCTTTCCCAGCGGAAATACAGAGGTGTCTCCGCTTTGTGCCCGCGTACATTTGCCATGGTCATTTTGCGCCTCTAAGTAACGCTTGGTGTGTGCGCAACCGCTCCAACGATCGATTTCCACGACACCACGCGGTGGAAAAACTGGGCCGAGTAGGGATGGATTTGAATTGACACAAAGGAACTTTTACCTTTTCGGTACGAACATCAAACGGCTGGACCAACCATTCTAGCCTGCAATCATTACCACAGGTTGTGCACCAACAATCGTCCCAAGATGTTTAAAGTGGGTCAATCGATACAGTGGATAATAGGCATTGTCCTGGGAAGCTGTGAAATGGTACAGCTGGAGTTTTTGTGTTGCAAAAAAGAGAGTAAATTAATAATGTACATACTCCTCTTTCTCGCATTGCTATTTCCAGATAAGCATGCAATTAAGAATAATTTAGTTTTATTGGTGCTCATTACAGTGGGCAGAGCATTAATTGCTCTTCTAACGTCTCTATCATACAGAGCATTTTGCCCGAATAGGCTATATTGGAACGAAGTAATCCTGGTGACAGTTGCTACTGTCAGCCTGACCCATCCAATTCCTATACCACCAACACCACCAGAACACAGAAGGTAGTGTCTCGGGCAAACCGGGACAAAGAAGAAATGTTTGTGCACCAGAAAATCGATTACGAAACACGCCTTTTCTCCGGCCGGTACCGTGGCGTTCGTGTGCTTAACCAAGCTGAACATGCATGTAGTTTATGTCGGTTATAGCAGAGATTCAGCCACACCGTTACAGTTGCTTGGCTTCCCATAAGATAACCTGTTTGTAGCTTCAAACTGACGACTGCGGGACGCCCTAGGTAAAGTGAAGTGAAGGGAAAAACAGGTAGCGAAGGGTCGAAATGCATTAATTGCATTGGGATGGGGAAATTGTGGATGTGATTTTCAGAGCTAGCGAAATGAATCACCATCCAAAGAGTTACCTCATTTCTGCGATCAGGAGTTGAGGGCACTGCAAATTCTCAGATAATTTTATATGTCACTACAATGAACAGTCGCACTTGATTTGTTCCATGCTCCGCGGGCTAGTGATTTCCAGCTCCGCAAGGGGTCGCGGCACTTGATGGTTTACCCATAATTTTCGTTCGATCGCAAATTGTGCTCATGAATCATTTATGCTCATCGCGGGCATGTAGTGTATGGGTGCTCCATTCACATTATGCACACCACACGACGATCGACGCCCATTGTTGGTATGAATCATCAAAGTTTCCGTGTGGAACACGAAACAACGCAAGCCCTGTGGTGGGTTGGTTTGCCCAAGCAAGCAAAACGCAGGCCGGGTCGCTACCAAAAAAGTGTTGCACAACAATTTCTGCCTGGCAGGCCTTGATGATCACCCGCCGCTGGATGGTGGAGTACGATCCTCACGTATAATTTATGCGACGAGAAGGCGAGAAATTTGGCAGAAGCGACAGAACATCGGAGATATCTGGTGAGGTTCGCTCCCACGTTTTAGGAACTTTGGGTTACATCACTGCAAAGAATGCCACCCTGTGTGTGGCGATAGATATCGACGGGGTCCAACTAGCGCAATTGGAAAATTAGTAGCTTCTCCGTATCTCTTCACCGTACGTGTGTGTGTATAAGAAGTAGGTTCCAAGGGAGATGAGCTCCGGTAGCAAAGGGTACTATTAAACCTTGCAGAAATAGCCACCGCTGGGCAGGATTTCGACTTCGGTCCAATATTTCGTCACCATCGCCGGCTCCGATGTGTGTGGTGTTGTCCACAGCAAAAGGGAATCATCTTCACACACCTGATAATTATAGCGCGAAGTAAAGTTCATCGAACGCCCGAAGGGACGATGACGATGGCCGTGGTCGCAATCGCGCATACTCCGGTAAGGGCGAGGGACTGCTACTGATCTTTGGAATGGAATTCGAACTAAAATGCCTGTGGTTTTTGCAGTACCAAATGCTCTCACACAGAGCAAATGGTGCGCGCCCCTTTTACGATCGTACGGTACACGCACGCGTTGCGTCATGTTATGCGTTAGCGTTAGAATTTGTGCGAGCAAAAATTGCATTAACTTTATAGCATCGAGCGGGACCGGTGTGTGCAATGGAAACAGTGTTTCTGCAATCTAATAAACACGCGGACACACGCACAAAACATGATGAGGATCACCTAACCAATTCGTCAGTTGCTCTTTTTTGTGTGTGTTTTTGTGCTGTGGTAAACAAAATAATGGCTCAACATGACCTTAACGGTCACCAAGAAAATGAATAATATGGGGCGGAGATCTCTCTCTCTCTCTCGGCGTTGTTTCAAAGTTGCATCGATGCCGCCGGATTTGACACTGCTGTATATATGCGACCGCCATTATATGCTCATTATGCAATGTAGGCTTTTTTTGTTGCTGCCGTTTCCATAGCATGTGGGGGCCAACGACCACAGCAGGTGAAGATCAAAACTGACAAACGTTAAGATGAGAGCCCCCAACTCTGGGCGAACGCGGGTGTGCCTTTTCGTCAGCTTAAGCGACATGTAGCAACAATAATTGGTGCAAATCAGTGCGCACAGGTATTGCTGGACAATTTGCTCGTTTCGTTGTGCCACCACGGAGACGCCTCTGCTGACTGGAAAGGAAGATGGAAGAACTTGCCGCCTTTTTCACGCGAATGTTTCTTCATCTTCATCGTAAAAGTTTCGGGTGGTGTGGAAGTTTCGGTTTTCGCATCATAATTGTCTAATGCTTGTTTCCTTGGAACTGGTTTCCCACTACTGCCAAGTTCGCATCTTCCGCCGGTGCGATGTGCCGTTTTGCAATGTGTTTGCAGCACCACAGACATTACACCCTGCGTCTACTGTATGTCTACTTCAAAACGAAATATGAAGCACTTATTGGCTTGACAGTGTTTAACATAAATACCATCTATCACTGGCATTAATGCAACAGGATCGAACTTTTCACATCAATTCGCTTCCCATTACCAATCGATCAAAACGACATAATTGACTTGAAAAGTTTATCTGGCCCTGCAGCCCCTGAAACTATGCAAAGTGCTGACCTCACGCAATGAATAGCAAGTAAGTATGTTCGGCTTTCCTTCGTGTAAAGCGATCTGTGCACAAAATGGCACAAAACTATCATATTTCCGGTCGAGACAGGTCGAGCGATCCCTATTTTCGGTTGTTCCTGTGCGACGTCCTTCATCAACTCCCCACCGAGTCGCCGAACGAAAAATAAAATTGATATGACTGTTTGCCCGCGTTCACTACTAGACGGCCCTCTCGCGCTGTCTTCCTTTTATGGCTTTAACCACCCGATTGGTCACGTTTCTGCATAACTTTTACAACCCCCGACAGGAAGCGCAGTGCAAGAGCGGAGTGCGAGAAGGGAAAAGGGTATGGCTAACGCTCGCAAAGTTTTGCACTGGGCCACCGAACAGTGTCATCGGATCGCGGTTTGCCACTTGACACTGTTTTCTCAACCGACCGGGACCCGTTTCAACTGTGTGCGGGTGTGAGTTTCTCGCTCGAGAATAAGCGCCGAGTCTTCCGGATATATATACCGAAACAAAACGCACACACAGACAGCCAACAAACAAACAAAAAAATGCTGGAGAAAAACAGAAAACTTTGCTCGTTAAAAAGCAACTTTACGATTTCCGGTTTCATAGCAACTGGAAATTGCGACGCATTCTGTGAATAAGCATCCGGGGAGAAGCGTCGGCGATTGCGATTCTTTCCCATCTAGAATTGGACGCCAATTGCAATGGCGCTGCAAGGATCTCACCGGTCCCGATGGGTATGGGAAGCCGGTCATAATGTAACCGAGAGGACAATAAAATGCTCGTTCGTAGCTCAAATCGGATTTAGTGACTACGTGTCGACGAATAGGAGGCCGGATCTCGTATCATCAATTTTGCATCTGGATCCCCCATATCGCCAGGAAGGGGACTTTGCCAGCGTGAGCGAAAAGCATAAAAACGTAACTGACAGTCATGGATAAATGAACGCGCTCGGGTGGTGTGAGACCAGTGGCGTACTAACAACTCCTAAATAATTTATCGCTATAGTCACAATGTTGGCAGCGAGAGATAGCTGAGGCTTATTCTTCGATTGCTATCGATCGATTTGATTGGACGCATTGCACGTAACTGTGTAGTCAACAAGCAAACGATGTGAAACTTAAGATACTACTCCTTTCATACACTATCGATGAAGTTGTAATTAAGGTAACCTACTTCCGCCACGGGAGATCCAAATGGTAAACCACTGTACCTCAAACTCGCTCCCCATTGTGTCAACCACTGGAGAGAAAACCCTTCCAAACGCGGAAGCACCCACCGCACCCTAGCGCAACACCTTAATGGAAACCGACGCGCGATTTTCCCGCGCTCACAAATGACAACAATCCCGATGTGCGGTGAGCGGTGTCATTTGTCTTCGGTCGGATCGCTTTTAACCTTAGCCGGCGTTTCCAACCTGAGGACACACGCGTGGTACGTGATGACTTCCCCCATTCGGTTGACTGCAGCGAGAGGTGGCGATGCAGATCGATGTGGAAAATTCGTCACGGTAGTTGCTGGCTGCAACTCTCAGCTCAGTAACTCCGACAAACGGGTCACCCTTTTCATCTCGCCTCACCCGGCAGAGTCTCGGAAGGAACGCCGATGTACCGGAACTGGTAGCGTTATGGCGGAACGGTTACGAGGCTGAAGTGGCGCTTTCCATTCGCGGAAGCCAGAAACGCCAAACAATAAACCGGCAAGCATTCGTAAAGTTATGCTGCAAGACATCACCCGGGTGCGCCTTGAGAAGCTGTGCTGCGCGCAGGTGGAAAAACGAAAAGGAAATGAAAACCACCGAACGAACCTACCCCATTTCTAGGCACTTGACTTGGGCACTTCGGACTCTGGGTTTGATAATGCTAATAATAATGATGATGATGATGGTGATCATGGTGTACAATCACATTTTCACGTTGGAAAAGTTTTTGTTTGTTTGTTACGAGTCTGTGGACCTAGGAAGTGTGGAGTAAATCGTTTCGATGTTGCCGAGCACAGTTATAAACCTGACTGGATAGTGGTGTGGAGTTCTCCAAATTCTGGCAAAGATGAGATGAAGCTGTCACTTACTGGTGAGCTGAGAGAAACTATTTGACACCTACCCGCTCGGTACAGATGACAGGTATTGGGGCACCTTCCGCACAGTCCTAACACAAGGCATGATAGCGTTGTTACGCTTACAACGTGACTCGCGAGCGTGAACGCTTGTAGAAGAGATTGGTGCGGTAACACGCAAACGGACATATGGGAACGTATAATATTGGACCCCACGCTACCAATTGTAGCGTCGTCCATCGGCACCGGCCAAATATGTCGCAGGAACAAGAAACGCGAGTTTAATTAAAATGTCAATTATCGTTAATTTAATTCGTTTGTTGATTTCTTGCCCGGCTCATTGTGTCGCACATGTGTCGCACATCCAACCACGCTGGACGCCAATGACCGGCCAGCATCGGACGATTGTTCCTTGCTGATTGGAAGTGGTCGTTCGCGATGGATACCAAGTTTAAAGTTAAACCACAGTAAGGGTACGATTTCCAAATCTGTGCTAACATTACCGTCAATATCGGTTTACTTCATCGCTGTAAGTGGCCTGTAACTGGTTATGTCTTGATAAAGGTATCTAAAATTCAGCATCTTTTTAACGAGATAACGAGCAATATTATTGGATGCAGTCCATTTAAGCTGAATTGCTTAATGTCTCAGGACACATACACTCGTCGATTGCAGCGAGCAGATAGATAGACAGACCATTCGAAAATCTGCACACACACACACACAGCTGGACGTGCTTCGCTTTCCACCAGTTGACCTTCTTACGCTCACATCGAAGCCTACCATTAACTCTTCCCAATGTTTGGCACCTGAACGTCCAAAACAAATGTATCCACCCGATACGCCGACTCTTGTTCAAGTCGCCACAACATGAACGATTCGGAGCGATTTTTCACACCTTCCAATTAGGGCCCCGACTACAGAGCGAGTATAGATGATTACTATCTTTAGTTCCTCGGTTCCTCCTACCCGATTTAAGGTCCCACCGGCACCGTACCAGGATGGTGTCGGATGATTTCTCCCGGTTTGCCAGTCAGCGGAAGAATGCAGATTGGGAGGCATTGCCCGTGCGGTGCGCATGGTTGCGTTCCTAACCGTTCAACCTAGTTACACACCAACCAGAGGCCAGAGACGACAAAAGGTCAATTTGAAATAGGATCACTGGGGCCGTGTTAAACGGAGCGATCACGTTCCCTTTTTTTTGTGGTACGGTGGCGTGTGCTGTCCGTGTTCGGGCGATAAGTTCGGCCAATAGATCGATAAGTGGCGTTGGCGAACGTTCCAATCGAATTTCATGAAACTCAAACCATGCAACCAATAAAACTGTTTACAGTTATAATCATGCTGTCCAGGGCCCAGCTGTCCGAAATAATCCGATGCCTCTCCGGAACGGAACTTTTTTTTTTTTTTTTTCATTTATTTATAGAGGCTTTGGGTCTCATAGACCTCATTCGCCTCTTCCCGGAACGGAACTGAATTCGAGACATGTGCGATCGATCGTTTAGATGCTGCCGGTCACAAATTATGCGAATCTTGGTCCGCCTGTGTTAGGTTGGTGTGGCCTGTCCGATGTCTAAGCTCAGGAAGAGGTCAACCGAAAATCCTCGTGAAATGGTTTCATTCCAAGATGAAATCGGGTTTTCTTTTACAACCTCAATGGCCAGCGGAAGATTTAATTAACACGTCTCGTTATGGAGATTGTGTACTGCCGCATTATAGGAAAGGAAATGGTGGATTTTATCAGGAAAAACCTTCGTAATCATTACATTTCGAGGGTCTTTCTTTATCGTGTCGGACGCTCTGCCCTGGTGACCTTCAATGCATGCTGGTATGCGCAATGGGAGGAAAGATAAACGCCGTCTTGCAGTAGAAGGCGTAGGGCATAGTTTCACGTAACGTTGAGATACACACGCTGGAGTCGGCCAAAAGTCGGTCATCGCGTGCATCATCGTTTCGTCCAGCCTTTTTTTGTGTGTATGTGTGTGCATGTTCTGCATTCTAGGTGAACTTTTGCTCTGTGTGGCGTCGATTATGCTCGGGCCCTAACGAACGATAACTGGTTTGATTCTTCGATCTGCTTCCCGGTGCGCCCGGGGATCTTCTCAATGGGTGAGAAGTTGCACGACGACTCTCTATCGCTTGGACGTTATAGCACCATGCCGGTGATGCTCAGGCTTGTAAGCTGAACCG
>KZ061622.1:312703-362953 GCA_002091835.1 Anopheles maculatus | reverse complement strand
GAACCGCACCAAGGGAAACCTGATACCTGACCGTATTACATCAGGAGCTGGAACCGAACGGGCAGGGTATCATCAGCGTCATCAGCATCCGCTTGCTATTCGGTCATGAAACAACCCCCGAAACCATCGTACACGATCGTGCATTCCGAGCATGCGAGTTCTATTATCGCGTGTGGTCTCAGGATGCCTCCACAAGCACAAAAAACTGAAACTCCATTTTACCAAAGTAACCGGTTTCGGCTGTTGTGGTTGAGGTCAGTTTGCTAAAGCAGTCGCTGACGGCGGCTCGTTGCAACAGGGGCAGTGATTGTGTCCTCGTTCGGCTTTCGATTCGAAGAGGGCAAAGCATCTCCCGCAACGTCCTCCGATGATCTTATCGACAAAAAAAATATATACAACTTGTTTAAATTCAACCTGCAACGGGGTTTCAACATTCATATGGAATGAAGGGAGGGGAGTTTGGGATAAAAGCGACTCGGTTCGTAACGGGTTGCCAGCCCAGTTTACGGTCTGCAATGTAATCAGAAATGACTACAAGAGGCAAAGGCATCATCACGAGACGGACGACCGACCGGCTGGTGACCGTTTGGCAAGACGAACTACAGGGAATGGATGATTCACGTCTAAATTCAATTTAGAAGCGGGTCCGTGTGTCGATCGTATTCGAAGTGATCGTGTTGCCGAACGAGCCAGCACATATGTGAGATGTAGCAATGCGACGACCACGACGACCACGACAACGACGTATGTCGCGTGTTCTCGCAGCATCGCCGCCGTTGCGTAAGGTCAAGCAGCGGGTCTTCATTAGATGGTTCATCAGTGATGCGATGGGACAATTCATTTATTGCGATACCCTAATGAAGGCTATCTTTAAGGTGTTGGAAGTTGGATATACAGTGCCTGAAGCGCTACATTTGCACGAGCGATCGGCTCACAGAATCGGCTGCTGATGCAACATTGAACACACGGACCCCGTTTCAAACACGCTACTCGAGCGAGGTCCAATTATTTAGCATCAACACTAAAAACAACCCATAGCGACGTGAACTAATTTCTAGCGTGTTCTACGCGATTACCCAGCGTAAAACGGGTACCGCTTCCGGAGATGCTCCCAAACCGGCTTCACACTCGATTATTCTACATCCTAACAGGTTGCGCTCAGTGAGGATTGCTTTCCTTCTTGCGCTGTCCCCCTGAAGTCCCCCCGGAGCATGCCCGCAAGAAGGAAGTTGGGAGTAAAACATAATTGTGCCGCATGTTGCCACCCTACCGGAATCAGAGTAACGGAGCTTTATCAGGTTCCCATCTTTGGCGGCAGCAGCTTGTTTCAAAAGCATCCCGCCAACAATAATCTTTAGATGCATCGCCGTACGGTAAGTGCCATGCGATGCAGGCGACGGTGAGTGACGATTAGGACAAGGTAAATTATTACAGCTAAAGTACAGCACGGATCGGGGCGGTGGTGTAGGGCCATCGGCTCTCATTGACACACACAATTGGTACATCAATCATCGTTTGATGGTGGACCGGTTAACGTTTTGCTTCGTGTGACCGACTGCGGCACAGCATGCTTCTTTACCTCGGTCGGTCATAATTGAGTGTACGTACGGGTGCTGCTGGTTCTTGATGGGAAACTTGGGCAGCCCTATTGTTGGGTGACGTTCAGATTAACTTCAATGTGTGACAATTTACACCCAAAGGTTCTTCTCGTTGGTACACAACGTCCCTGAAGACATGCATAGGGACACTTATCAAATGACGCTAATTGATATTTCCAGGGCCGGACGAAACCCCAAAAGTAGTGTCTACCTGCCGAAATGTTGTGGACTCATCCAACAAAAGAAACTCATTTTGCATCTTGATGGAATAACGGAATGCAGTGACCACGGTTGCATCGCATAATCTAGGTCTGACGACTGCCCTGCACTAAAGCCATCGATAATACAGCGTCATCCAAACAAACAGCTTCAACCTGTCTAAGTGGAACACCTTCTTCTCGGTTAACTCTGGGCGATGGTGGCAGTAGGAACGATGATGCATTCCAAAGCATGCATGGGCAAAGCGTCATTTCGTTACGCTCTGTTGGATGAAAACGTGCCTGTGCACAGTGAATAAACTGTTTGTAGCACACCAACTATAAGTGGCTAAGTAATATATGGTTCTAACAATTCTCAGCTTTACCACCGGCTATATACACGCCTGGAAGGCAGCATGGCCTCGACACTGGGGAGCTAGTTTTACAATCGGTGCCAAAATAACACTTTAAGACTGCAGCGAACAAAAGAAGCGAAAAAAATATATATAAACGACAGTCAACCTTCCGCGAGACATTTCGGAGGCCAGTTTTCTGCACTCCACCAGCAAGTGAGCGGAATGGAAATCTTAATCAAACCAATCAACACAGCCAAGGCTGTACGATGGGTCATTGTTTTTTGTGGCCAAGACCAGAGATCTAGGGAGATAGGCGACACCGCGAGAGACGACCGCAATCAGAGTACAAATCTGATGGAGACCGTGGGATATAAAGCTGGTAGAAGGAATGAGGTGGATATCTCTGGGGGGAACCTTGAAGCGCCATAGAATTCCGGCACGAACAATCAATCGAATGTCCAGCGATTGATTGTTTGTTTCTGTGAGTGTGCGACGTTCATAGAGCTAGAGAATCAGGCCAGATGGCTGACGGATAACTAATCCACCGGTCGTATCGGCAGGTGACCGGATGAGGTCGATTGGACCAACCTGCCCGCGTACGTTAATTACCCCAACAGTAAATCAATATATCTGTAACACTGGTTAGCGAATATAAACTGCTAACATGTTTCCGGAGACCTTGGCGACTTGGCGTTGTTACTGTACGCTGTGGCACAATTGTTACAGCTTTCTGAATAGGAAATCACCCACAATCTAACACATAATCTTCATCAGAACTGTTCACCTACCTTTCGCCCATCCAGTAAGAACGTTGCCGAGGTAAGACACCTTGTACTCCGGATCTGGCCGGCTAATGTCGATACTGTGACAGTTTCGCCGCAGCAACCGTCCCAGCCCGCGTGTGATCGATTTGATTGCCTTTGCACTGTTCTCACTATCATTCACATAGCACGAGTCACCAATCTGCAGCTCACCGTCCTCCGTCTCTTCAGCCGCACCAGCCCCACTGTCCTTCTTGTGGAACTTTTCACTGTTCAGGAAGCTACGCTTAAACTGCTGCAGCTTCAGCAGTGCGCTGCTATCGTCATACTTTTTGGTATTGTAGGTATTGCCGAAGATACGAGCTATCGACGCACTCTTCACGAAGCGTGACTTTTTCTTCTTCAGCGTTTCGTCCGCCCCTGTTGGTGGTCCGGTACCGTTTGCCGTTTGCTGCGTCGTTGCCATCTGTTGGCTTGCCGCGTGCTTTGCGATCGGTCCCGTACCGGGGTCACTTTTTGGTCTTCGGCGTAGGTGGAATATGTTGAACTTGTCAAGCGTTACGCCACTCTTTGTACCCGATTCATCCTGTCCCTTTTTCCCACTGGTCACTGCCGTTCCGTTTGCTTTCGAAGATGTCAGTACAAAGTCTACCTCATCCTTGCCGTGCTTGTTGGAATCGGTCGGTGGACCACTTCTACCTCCACCACCCCCCTCATCGCTGCCACCACCTTCGTCACCTTCTTTGGGGATGTCCTCTTTGGAGGAGTAATGCTTACGGTTCGCCGCCATGTTTATTCTACCTTTCAACCACTAGCACTCGAACAAAGCAACAGCACCGAAACACTCACTTCAAACTTCAGCCCAGGGCCGTTTATAAGTTGTACACAGTAGCCAGCGGTAAATTTCTAAACAATCTGCAACAGAAGTTGCCGATTTTTTTTTTTGCAGTCGTGGGTAAGCTCTTCAGACTACATGTTCAACGTTGCGTCGAAAAACGCGCTGGAAGTTTGCAAGATGTTGGTGAGCTTTTCGATCGAGGAGCATAAACATTAAAGCTAAAACAAAGAGAACTCAAACAGCAGCAGCACCACCGATATCTCTAAGCACTCGTTATTTAGGATACTTGAGCGAGATAAACACTACAAAATGGCGCACTTCTGCTCGTTACACGAGAGGCTTCGCCACACAATAATACACTTCACAATCGATCGAATTTGTACTCCAAATAGCCCTTTTAATGGACACACTCTAATTCTGCAGTGATGTAACACTGGTGACACTCAAGCGAAGAAGCCCTCTGGCCAGCTTTGTGCATGAGAATTGCACGCTTGTTACATATATCGATCTCTATCGGTCCACGATCGATCGAACACTGGAGAAATCGCGCCCGCCGTTTGTTAGCACGCGCAACCGGGCAGCTTGTCGTTAGAAACTCTAGAAGCTCACGACGTTCGTTCAGTTCGATTCTTTGACTACACGGGCGTTCGTTGACTGCAGCAGTGGCGCCCTGTCCGAACAGGTGCCTTGAACTCGATTGCGCCAAGTTCTCGCGGAACGAATGCCTCAGGATTTCCCTCCCAATATGCGCACTCGAACGGATCGATGCGTCGGCACTCGTGTGCGCCTGCTACGGACGGCGATATCTGCCTGGTGCTGGTAGTGGTGCTGGCACTGGGCACTGCTGTGTTCGATGATGCAACTGCGGTTCGCGCGGTGGAAGGGATGCACGCATACAGCAGGAGCGTAATGCGCGTCGCGTCAGAGCTGATTTTCCTTTTTTGCGATCCTTGCGTTCTGGTATTAGCTAATCGGTGGCGTCGGTGGCCAGCTTTTCTTCGGCTTTTTGCTCGTTTCGATGGTGTACGGTGCTTCGTTCGAGCGTACGAGCACGACCGTGCTAGGGCTAAGGGAAACAGTGCAGGAATCGGACCGTCAGTAGGGCCGCTGCTGAATGCCGTTAATTACACGCCACTGCACCGGACCGTGCACGTTGTTCACGCGTACGCGGTGGATGTGCGATGATGATCGTGAGTGCGTTTCATACACAACACACAAACACATAGGTGTGGGTGTGTGAGGATCGCTTAGATTCTCCTTCAATGTCTTGGAATTTGCGGACACTCTAGTAGGTGTTCTGTAATGTTCTGTGCTGCAACGAGAAAAAGAGAGAAAACGAATTCAAATAAGTACATGTAGCTGTCAAGTCCGTAACGCTCTAAGGTAGTTAACGATACTGTTTTTGTTGGAGAACTTTATCGACCTTAAACTTCGTGACTCGTCTCTTTGTGGGTGCGATAGCAAGCATCTTGCAAAACATTAAATGGAATAGCTATTCTGCTTTACAAGTCAAAATGGCCCACATCGTTAAGATTCAGTAAACAAAGCGGCGCTCACGCACACAGCACGTTGAGGTTTCCGCACTCTGAACAAAACGGTGTTTACCGTTTATTTTGACCATTAACGTATATCAGAACATACATTTAAAACCTTTCGTTAGATTGCAAAATGTGACGCATTATACTGAAACTTTGAACCGTAGCATCATCATCATCATCAGACTATCTGTTTAATGTTGTATGCCTAAAGTGACCAGGTACCGTTTACTGAGGTGCTCCGGGCAGATTTTGATGTTTCACAAATCACCAAACAAAACTTTATGAAAAATGAAACTACGATTTCTTCGTGCAACTTTAAAACGAGTAGCATTCAGCAGTAAAACGGTGCGCTAAACTGATTCAATGTGTTTACGAACTTCAAAGGCCACGCGCTAAAACGGGAGAGAGTCTTCACCATTCTTGCAGTCCCAAATGTGTTTCAGACACACATTCTGCCGCAATAACTGGAACCTTTTAATAGGGAAAATAAATCCACGGCCTGAATGGTACGATTACATAATGAAGTGCAATCTATCAGAACTAACGACTTCTTCCGATGGTACTGGGGGTACGAGCTTCGAGATACTCTACACATTCACACCAGTGCCCGTGCCACTTCACATCACCTTCGTGGGATGTGCCGTGAAGCATAAAATGGCCATATAACCGTGAAGACAAGTGCAACACGGAGTCATAAAAATGGAGCCTAAAAACCCAGAACTTTGCGTCATAGCGATTCATAAACACACTGTTTTAGATATCTAGCAATTCTGGCCCTTTTTGTGTGCCAAATGTGGTATCGGAAACATAAAAAAGCTTAACAACCGGTGAGTGCTTTGTGATTGATTATCGCTCATTAATCTCTACGCGGTCGGGAGCCTTCACCGGAATGGCATGTGAACGATTTCTGACCATTAGCGGACGGTGCTCGTACAAAGCACATATGATACATTTCTCTCTTCGCTGAATGTGTGCCACACCACATTCGTGGTTTCCATCTTTTTGTTTTGTTTTTGGTTCAAAAGTACATGCACCCTCGAGCGCATCGTGAATGCAACACACATTGCATCTGCCGAATCGAAAGCGGCACGATCCGAGATTTCCAATTTGGTCCAAACGAGACAGGCAAGATTCAGCCCTCACTTTGACAACAGACAAAGTAACGAGAAAGATCAGATAACGAAGGTGCGTCCATTTTGTTTGGGAAGAGATTTTACGCCAGAAAGTAATCAGATGGTTCGTGACGAAGATGTTCGTATGATCGGTAACCCTTTTCGCCTTTTTGGCCGCTGTCCAATAGCCCACTCAACACTGACAGCTGTCATATCGTGCGTTTTCTCTCTCTCTCCCTCTTGCACAAGTCTCCAACGGAAGGCCATCGAACCTGATGGGCACAGATGTAAATTAACGGTTGCCGAAACGACAGTTTTCGCCAGTTCGGACGGAGTGTGTGCGCGAGTGGAATGCTAAAATCCATCGTTCAAAATGGGACGGAATAGAGGAATGCGCGGCTATAAAATGTTCGAAATGGCAACAATCGTGAACGCACGGATAGTCGTCTACCAATAAGGGTGAGGATGGTTAAGTGCCGCTGGACATGCAAGGCCCGCCCGATCTACGTGCAAGCGCAGAGGAATTGGTAACACACGGCACATTTGTCGATGGGTGGAGGTGGTGGTTTGACGCATTCTGGGTTGTTCTCTTCCAGACGTAAAAGGCACAGTTTCTTGCCCAGCGGGAAATTACTTATCGATCAAACGCGGTTCGAAGGAATACCCATAAAACCGGCGAAGAGTGAACGGAAGAAAGTTGTTACAATGTGTACATGATATGATTTAAATTGGAACCAAAATCTTTAAATATTTGTGTTCGTTAGTGACTTGTTAGTGACGTTATCAAACTTGACAACTTGCCGAATTGCCAAATATGAAGAATCCTACGAGAAAGACTCCCAATTAACAATATTCAGCATACCCCACGCGGTTCGAAGGAATACCCATAAAACCGGCGAAGAGTGAACGGAAGAAAGTTGTTACAATGTACAATGATACAATACAATGATATGATTTAAATTGGAACCAAAATCTTTAAATATTAGTGTTCGTTAGTGAAGGAACAGAAAACGTTATCAAACTTGACAACTTGCCGAATTTCCAAATATGAGGAATCCCCAGAGAAAGACTCCCAATTAACGATATTCAGCAGACCCATAGAACAGGAAGCATTGTGCAATTGCATGCCTGCTGGTCATGGAGTTGCCACAATTTCTTGAACCCATGGGTGGGTGGAACCCCTGATCAAACGAATACAAAAAAAAAACTAGACTATCACACACATCAACCACCCACAGTTTCGGTTTCGGAGAAAGGAACAATAAAAAAGGGAACTCAGTCGAAGAGAAAGGGACCTTTTTGCTCACCCGGGTACGTCACGGCATAGAAAACTTTCAAAACGCGAACACCGAACGCGGACACAACACCACCGAGCAGCTACTGCTGCCGTGTTTCGCTGCATTTGCACTCCTTCTATTGCTCGCCCCGGGTTGGGTGAGTCAATGCAATGCCATACCACAAGCCACGTTTAATCTGGACCCGTCGGGTGTGCGCCAGAAATCCAGCTCTGTACCAGCGCATTTGCACACCACGGCGGAAGTTGAAGCCTTCCGCGCGTGTGAGTGTGCGGGGAGAGTTGATCAAAAAATGGGGTGGCCGCTTCGGATCCATCGGAGCGTGCGGACCGGAAACTATTTTTGCAGCCATTCGCGTTTCATCGGTGCTCATTGGTAAATTGGTTGGCCGAACACCGATTATCGGACACCGTATTGGATAATGGTTGGAAAGTTTTTGGAGGTGAGTCCTTGTGTTTATGTTGCACAAAACTGTGAGCACCACATTAAACACCGCAGCACACAGATCACTCAGTCACTATATTGCACGATCATTTTCTCACCCAAAGAATGTTGCACATCCCAATCGGTCACTTGTCCACTACACCGCAAAAGCTGCTTCCACTTTGACAGTTGGATCAAAATGAGATTGCTGTGGGCTGAGGTATAACGTATGAAGCCTATTCTTAGACTGGCTTTGCCAGTCAATTCTATTAGCATGCTGCTCGTAGGTCAAATATATTTCAGTGCTTGAAGTTCTGCTGCTTCACAAAAACCCAAAACTTGCTAATAAAACTGAAAGGTTTTCGTTTAAAGAAATAATAAATGGGAAAATTTTCCAATACGTTTAATGCAAACAGCAAAACGGTCAATTAGGGCAATTAAACAACGGAGATTGGTGATACACATTTGATGACGTTGTACCGTAACCTCCTCGTGGTTAGCGATAAGTGTGGATAAAGCGAGAAAAAATGAAGATAAATTGAATAACATGCATACAATTTCTACTCGCAAACATGCAAACACACTAAGCAGTGGAGAGTAGTACATCTTCCCTTCGAACGGCGAAGGGTGTACATTTCAACGATTGACCCACAAACGAGGCCATTTGGATGGAAAGCCACGGTGAGCGGGAACTTATCTATGCAGGTTCGCTTACAAGTGAAAAAACAGAATATTAATCTCCGCCGGTCGTGTCAGGTATGTGAAGTGGCCTGGGGATTGCACTTGCGGCAAGTGGTACGGTCTGCAATGGGTTATTTCATTAAATGATCACGTCCACACGGCGATGCAGGGAGTTGTGTGGGCGTAAATTAATCAAAAAGCACGTACGAGCTGAGTTCTGGTACGTTTCGTACCAGATAGGAAATGCAGAACAACGACATGTACGCAACGTACGTTCTCGTATTAGTTACATTCCTAAAATGCACTGCTGACTGATTCGTTTGGGTGTTTAACTGGAAAAATTGGATATTTTAATGTGTAAACAAGTTATCGTGAAAAAGCTGCCCGATGTTCCTGAAATCAGACACGTGTTGTTATGTTTTGTACCTGCATCCAATTACAAACAATCTTTGTTGATAGTTGCATGATGGTATGGTTGAGTAATTAACACAATACAATGATTGGGCAATCCTCAAAAAAGGTTGCTTTAGGAGCAGGATACTCACCCAAAGAATGTTGCACATCCCAATCGGTCACTTGTCCACTACACCGCAAAAGCTGCTTCCACTTTGACAGTTGGATCAAAATGAGATTGCTGTGGGCTGAGGTATAACGTATGAAGCCTATTCTTAGACTGGCTTTGCCAGTCAATTCTATTAGCATGCTGCTCGTAGGTCAAATATATTTCAGTGCTTGAAGTTCTGCTGCTTCACAAAAACCCAAAACTTGCTAATAAAACTGAAAGGTTTTCGTTTAAAGAAATAATAAATGGGAAAATTTTCCAATACGTTTAATGCAAACAGCAAAACGGTCAATTAGGGCAATTAAACAACGGAGATTGGTGATACACATTTGATGACGTTGTACCGTAACCTCCTCGTGGTTAGCGATAAGTGTCTGATACACGCCACACGAGCGAAACATTTTATCGGCTCACAAGAAGCAGCGTAGTAACTTCGTAGTACCTTTTTTCGTAGATTTTCAGAGATTGATTCACACTAAACACACGGACACCGGCTGCCAAAAAAATGTCGTATACGGGCGCAAAATGGTGCTAAGTAGGCGTCTGGACGATGTGTGTTTGTTTACAAACAAATACAATCATCTATGCCGGTGGTCAATTTAATTATTCTTTTCTAAATTTAAAATGAAGGATCCGTAGCACGTAGCATCGGACGGACAAATTGTGACTGGAAAGGCCAGCGGACTGTCAGTAACGGTTCGCCTCGGCTTTCCCACTATCGGATGGCGTTGCGGAGCGCATTCGGTTCAATCTGCACCGAACCGACACACGGTTGCATTATCAATTGCTGACCTCCTCCATCACCCACTAGCGAACATCGCAGTACGAATTGTTATTGAATTTATTTTCTTGTTTTAGCTCAGCTATTTTAACTTCCACTGGGTCCGCCGTCGCTTCTTCGCTTCCTGCTTTTCCATCTTTTGAAAACTGATAGCGCCAGATGATGGGTGCTAACCGTTTGACCTGCCTCGCTAGATCTCTGTTCTCCTGCGGGGGTTCATCTTATCACCTAGCAAGACACTGACTAGGGCACGTGCACCTACGGTGATGGGAGTTTTGGGGTGGGAAGTTTTGCGGGTGCGCAGCAGACGCTCGCTTGCCACAAGCTGCAAACAATTTGCATGATCATTACCAATAATTGACCACATACAACTTGCCCATTGTCGCCTCGGCTGTGTTGTTATCCAGTTGTGGCAGCCACAAGGAGGTGATCCGCCATTTCGTCCAGCTCGCCACCAAGACCAAGACGATTGTGACGGGGAGTTGTTGGACGCATGCTTACATAACGCAAGCCTTCCGAGAGTGTGTAATCGGTTTTGGCTTGTTGGAATTAGTTACATTCCTAAAATGCACTGCTGACTGATTCGTTTGGGTGTTTAACTGGAAAAATTGGATATTTTAATGTGTAAACAAGTTATCGTGAAAAAGCTGCCCGATGTTCCTGAAATCAGACACGTGTTGTTATGTTTTGTACCTGCATCCAATTACAAACAATCTTTGTTGATAGTTGCATGATGGTATGGTTGAGTAATTAACACAATACAATGATTGGGCAATCCTCAAAAAAGGTTGCTTTAGGAGCAGGATACCAGGACATTGGTCAAGGTCCCAAAAATTGACTGCAGAAGTAGTGTTTTGATGCTGCTAGTTTGGGGAAATTGACAGACGCCATGACATTTTTAGCCTGTTCTTAGTACTTCTCAGTACTCCCAGAGTATTTGAGCTATATACTGTGAATGTACTCGCAACGAGTTGGCAACCAACAATACAGAAGTAATCCCGAATCTATAACCTCGAATAGAAAAGATTATTAGATATGGCTCCACAAACTTATAAACCCTGATATGAATCACAAGAAACCGAGAGAAACAATCAGAGAGAAC
Source organism: Anopheles maculatus (assembly GCA_002091835.1). NCBI lineage: Eukaryota > Metazoa > Arthropoda > Insecta > Diptera > Culicidae > Anopheles > Anopheles maculatus. Next base: position 351,709 of record KZ061622.1, on the reverse strand, counting down.
CAAGTTGTATAATAAATTTTAAATCATGCTCTGCAGAAGAACTTTAGAAGCGGTGTAAAAAGTTTTCCTCCTATAATTGTGTTACTATAAAATATTTTGGAACAAGTTTTTGGTCTTTAAATAATTTATTCACATCCCATTCCACCAATATCGCTTGCTTAGCAATTCTTGATTAGAACAGCTATGAAAACTAAATCGAGTCTCCACGTTAACTGCTCTTATCATATAAAAATGTAGATTTCCAATGGAAAAACTTTGACCTCTCGCCCAATAGCCACCAAAAACCCTCTCCGGTACACGTAAACCGAGTAGCAGCAACATTGATCGCAACCTAAAGTTCATTGACAGCTAGGCCAGCAATACAAAAGTGCACCGCACACCACCGCACCTATCTAACGACGATCGGTACGTGGTTGCGGAGGCGCTCTTACTCTAGATGATATCTTACGACCTGACGTCTCCTGTAACACGAGCAATGTAGCGCGCTAATGTGACCCACGTCAAGGTAAGCGCCCGTGATCAGATGCGGGGTCGTGATTTGTTGCACCGTGCACACACACCACAGCTTCTAGTTCCGGAACTATTATCTTTGCACGGTCGGACGACCTTCGCCAAGGTTTACGATCGTCCCGGTGCTGTGTTACTACCGCCTGCCGAAGCAATAACAGTTTATTTAGAGGTCCGTTTACCCAAACGCGTGGAAAGTTTCGATGGAATGTTCATGACCCGTGGTGCATGTGTTCCGGCAAGTCTCTAGCACCATATTAAAACATTCACCGCACAACACACCTAAACACGCGGCAGAATTTCTGAAGAATAAACGACCCTCCATTTCCTTTAACCGAAACTCTATCGGAGCACATCTTGATGATGATCTTCATTCTGAACACGCGAACGCTCCTCTCGATCTCTTAATTGCTAGATGGTCAAGGGAATGCGCGGTAGCTGTAATTAGTGGGGGCCAGGAAACCTGCACCCGGGGGATCAGCGACTATTTCATTCGCAGCCGTCTAGGCAAACGGGAGATATGTCACGTGCCCACAGCGGATCCTAAGATCACCGAGCTGATCGACCTCTTGACTTGTTCGAGCCGGTATCGCTTCGGGCCATCGGTGGGCCGTAAATTTCCGTAGCCAGATCTGACTACGATTCCACTATCATGCTCTGAAACATGTGACATTCACGGCGAGTGTCGCCCTCACGTTGACACACTAGTCGCCCAGTCCTCGAGATTATTTGATGGTGATGACAGTAGTGGATGTAGTAGCCGTCGTTAGACACCACCCTTCTCGTGCCAGGCAGTAAGATAATAAGGATACAGGGGAGATACGATCCGACAGCCACCTACGTGACGATGGACACCTCGGACATTACATCTCTGGGGTCATCTTGCATTGTGATTACAGTACAGTAAGCAAAGTCGTTATTAGGATTACCCTGCAGGTATCGCATTGTGAGAGAAATTACAATATTTCTTCCAGCTACACACATCAATCTGGTTGTGGGGGGGCGGGGGGTGTCGAGAACCTCCATACCGAACGTCCCAGAATGAATCGTGGGCTTCGTAGACGCTCGTAGACATTCACGATCATTTCCGTAATTCTGTTCAGGTTCAAACATAACATAAAAAGGTCTCCTAGAGGGAGTGTGTGTGCACGAACAGATAGTGTGCATAATGGTTGAGTAGACCCCAAATCATGACCCAATGGACTCTCCCGAAAGGGTGAGAAGTAAAACCAGGTCCAGGAGAGCACCATTGGACGGTGGTATTTGTTGCCTTCTGTTTTGTTTCACTTTTCGTACTGTGGTTTTGCTAATGCTTTTAAGTAAATTTTTACTGACTTTGGCTTTAGATACTTGGACCCATAGAAGGAGGAGGTTCGCAACAGATGCTAATGAATTTAACTTATTTTCATTGCTCTTAATAACAATAATATGAACGATGTACGTTAGTTATAAAATTATTATTTGTTTATAATATTTAAAACAAACATAATACTTTGCCGCTCTTTGCAACTGTTGAGGACAATTGTCACGCTACCAACGTTCAGTGTATGGCGTCGTGTTCCACTTTCAGCATCGTTCGAATCGACCGACTGTCCGCGACCGGTTTCGGTGGACGGTTGGAAAAATAATAAAACCACATGATGGAATCCCAGAACATGTATGTGGACCAACGCTACACAACTAACCCCCATACAACTGCATGTAGCCGACTACTGATCGATGGTAGATATCGGAGCGGGATTATTGGACGGTAAAGCCTTAAAAAACCTTCCCCACCGGTTGTAGTGGCCACATAGCTCCACAGAGCATACGCTTGTCGTAGAACATTCTTCGACCCGTGGGAAACTATCGAAAATATTAACCAAAACATAAGGGCCCTTAGGGCTGACAGACACAACTCTCATGCCCAAGGCGTGCTGCACCTAGCTCTTTTCTGGCCGGTCGGGACTTTAGAAGTAGAGGTGGTATTCAATTTGCTCCGGATTAAGTTCAATTTGCTTGTAAATATCACGCGTAAAATGATTCTAAAAGCATAATCATTATATGATTCCTGGTCACGGCACCAGCGTTCGCACTGATACGCTTTATTTTAAAAGCCTGTTTTTAATAAAAATCGTTTATCGGTATGTCCAACGACACTAACGCAAAACTAAAGACTGTAATCAATAGTTAATTAATGAAGTAATAAATATTAAAACCGAAATTGATTGCAAGAGTGTTACTAACACTGCGAATCGAATCACTTTTCTCCATTTTGTGCATCCACTTTATCCAACTTCTTCTCAGTCCTATCGGACGTTTGGTAAGCGTAACTGGAGAGCATGGGCAGGGGTTTTAAAAAGAAAATAAAACCATCAAAAGCCGGTATCCAAAACAAAAAACACGACTCAACTACCCCGACCAGGGTTAGTTTTGCCTTCGATACCACACTCGTGAGGGCCAAACGACGGTGAGAGAGCAAAATAATTTGTTTGCAATGTTTAACGAACGATTTGGGGGAAGCTTTTAATGTTCGAGCGTTTATGTGCTTTTCGTTGCTCGCCAAACCTGCGCCCCGCTGTCTCTTCTCAGGAGGATGGATGGGTTCCATCATTGGCCCATCAAAACTCACATCCTTTGCAAACAGTGCGCATTTCATGTTTGCATGGTATCGTACCGTCGCCCGGTCCAATTTTCTCACATGCGAAAATGGAAAAGAAACCAAAACAAAAATGGCGGGAGAAAATTGCGAATATCCGTTTGCCACAAAATGTCCGGAACATGCGGGCACGGACAATCGACGTGTGTGCAGCGTGATCACGCGCTCGCTATCGGGGTTCTCCCACGTCGGTGTAGAAAAGACACAGGGAAGTGAGTTTTCTTTCACCTTTCGCACCGGGTCCAGTGAAACTTTGCCGGCCACCACCATTGCAACAAACGCCGTCGGAACTGAAACGGGGTGTGAAACAAAACGTATATAGTGTGTATGCACGTGAGTGTGGCAAGGAAAGCAGTCGAACTGCTATCATCTACTATCAAAAAAGCTTCATTTTCCGGCAGGTGCATGGAAATGGATGAGATTGAAAATTGGTCCGAAAATTACTGGCACGCCACTTCGTAGACGCTCGTAGACATTCACGATCATTTCCGTAATTCTGTTCAGGTTCAAACATAACATAAAAAGGTCTCCTAGAGGGATTGTTTGGTGACAACAATGCGCAAACAACTCGGAAGTTTCGTTACCTTCCAGTCGACCGTGACGCCTTGGCTTGGCACGTTGACAGATATCCATTGATTTCTGGTGCTCGATGAAGTCTGGCAACCTTCTTTCCATTCTTCCTGTGAAGGTGCAAGGTACCGAACGAAACCACCATCGCTTTCATGACGCGTGGGCAAAATTCCGTAATTCACTCCAATCCTAACCAAACACACAGGCGGTAGCTCCCCGTACGTCGTGGCCCGTCTTGATCAATTTCATTGGACGCATGCAAATCACCGAATGTCCGCAAAAACACAGCGCAGAATAGGAAACGTGCACCGTAGATACCGTGTCGATCTGCGACACGGTAGAGGCAACCCTCCTCGGTATGAATAGTAACTAGTTTTTATGAGGACGTACGTGACGGTAATCACGAATAATCGACTACTACCCGACGACTACTATATAGCCGGAACACGGGCTGACGCGTCGTTATTCCCGGGGACTTGCAGTCGGCAAGGTGATTTAGAAGGGAATTAGATAGTTATTCCCTGCGATGGGACTGGTTCGATTGAAGCCGACCGCCCAACATTAGTGGGTAGCGTTTTCCAAGAACTGATCGAGCCGGACGAAACCGACCGCGCGCGCTTACTCCTTCGTTCTTCCTCGCTCCGCGAAAGTGCGAACAATTTGCAATCGATCTTCAATTCAATGCGCATCGTATCGACTTACGGTCAACAGGTTTGCTTAGCTAGTAAATAGTGGATAAAGCGAGAAAAAATGAAGATAAATTGAATAACATGCATACAATTTCTACTCGCAAACATGCAAACACACTAAGCAGTGGAGAGTAGTACATCTTCCCTTCGAACGGCGAAGGGTGTACATTTCAACGATTGACCCACAAACGAGGCCATTTGGATGGAAAGCCACGGTGAGCGGGAACTTATCTATGCAGGTTCGCTTACAAGTGAAAAAACAGAATATTAATCTCCGCCGGTCGTGTCAGGTATGTGAAGTGGCCTGGGGATTGCACTTGCGGCAAGTGGTACGGTCTGCAATGGGTTATTTCATTAAATGATCACGTCCACACGGCGATGCAGGGAGTTGTGTGGGCGTAAATTAATCAAAAAGCACGTACGAGCTGAGTTCTGGTACGTTTCGTACCAGATAGGAAATGCAGAACAACGACATGTACGCAACGTACGTTCTCGTATTAGTTACATTCCTAAAATGCACCTCTGACTGATTCGTTTGGGTGTTTAACTGGAAAAATTGGATATTTTAATGTGTAAACAAGTTATCGTGAAAAAGCTGCCCGATGTTCCTGAAATCAGACACGTGTTGTTATGTTTTGTACCTGCATCCAATTACAAACAATCTTTGTTGATAGTTGCATGATGGTATGGTTGAGTAATTAACACAATACAATGATTGGGCAATCCTCAAAAAAGGTTGCTTTAGGAGCAGGATACCAGGACATTGGTCAAGGCGCCAAAAATTGACTACAGATGTAGTGTTTTGATGCTGCTAGTTTCGAGAAATTGACAGACGCCATGACCAAGAATATTTGATATGGTTCACACAAATACATCAAATCACAAGAAACCGAGAGAAATAATCAGAGAGCACCAAGTTGTGTAATAAATTATCAATCATGCTCTGCAGAAGAATTATAGAAGTTTTTGGTCTTTAAATATACCTTTTGCTAAAATGCATTCACATCCCATTCCACCAATATCGCTTGCTTAGCAATTCTTGATTAGAACAGCTATGAAAACTAAATCGAGTCTTTACTGCTCTTATCATATAAAAATGGAGATTTCCAATGGAAAAACTTTGACCTCTCGCCCAATAGCCACCAAAAACCCTCTCCGGTACACGTAAACCGAGTAGCAGCAACATTGATCGCAACCTAAAGTTCATTGACAGCTAGGCCAGCAATACCCAAGTGCACCGTACTCTTCTAGCGCCCGATACAAAACCGAGCTTCACGAGAGATGACGCTCGCATGAATGAATTGGTCCTCTTACTTCTTCATACTGCTGCTGCTGCTGCTGCTGACTGCCACAAACATCCGCGCGGACTACGACGCGAAGAATGTGAGTATTTGAACCCGCCAAATAGCGACAGGTCAAACTTTCACTTTTTGCCATTGTGTATCGACGGCGAGGCCCTTCGCGTGTAACAAAGATGGCTGCTGGCTGGCACGAGAAGGGTTTTGAGCGTGTGTGTGTGCACGAACAGATAGTGTGCATAATGGTTGAGTAGACCCCAAATCATGACCCAATGGGCTCTCCCGAAAGGGTGAGCAGTAAAACCAGGTCCAAGAGAGCACCATTGGACGGTGGTATTTGTTGCCTTCTGTTTTGTTTCACTTTTCGTACTGTGGTTTTGCTAATGCTTCTAAGTCAATTTTTACTGACTTTGGCTTTACATACTTGGACCCATAGAAGGAGGACGTTCGCAACAGATGCTAATGGATTTAACATACTTTCATTGCTCTTAATAACAATAATATGAACGATGTACGTTAGTTATAAAATTATTATTTGTTTAAAATATTTAAAACAAACATAATATTTTTCCGCTCTTTGCAACTGTTGAGGACAATTGTCACGCTACCAACGTTCAGTGTATGGCGTCGTGTTCCACTTTCAGCATCGTTCGAATCGAACGACTGTCCGCGACCGGTTTCGGTGGACGGTTGGAAAAATAATAAAACCACATGATGGAATCCCAGAACATGTATGTGGACCAACGCTACACAACTAACCCCCATGTAGCCGACTGCATGTAGCCGACTACTGATCGATGGTAGATATCGGAGCGAGATTATTGGACGGTAAAGCCTTAAAAAACCTTCCCCACTGGTTGTAGTGGCCACATAGCACCACAGAGCATACGGTTGTCGTAGAACATTCTTCGACCCGTGGGAAACTATCGAAAATATTAACCAAAACATAAGGGCCCTTAGGGCTGACAGACACAACTCTCATGCCCAAGGCGTGCAGCACTAGCTCTTTTCTGGCCGGCCGGGACTTTAGAAGTAGAGGTGGTATTCAATTTGCTCCGGATTAAGTTTGATTTACTTGTGAATATCACGCGTAAAATGATTCTAAAAGCATAATCATTATATGTTTCCTGGTCACGGCACCAGCGCTCTTATTGATACGCTTTATTTTAAAAGCCTGTTTTTAATAAAAATCGTTTATCGGTATGTGCAACGACACTAACGCAAAACTAAAGACTGCAATCAATAGTTAATTGATGAAGTAATAAATATTAAAACCGAAATTGATTGCACTACCACAACACCCTCGTAGAAGAGTGTTACTAACACTGCGGATCGAATCACTTTTCTCCATTTTGTGCATCCACTTTATCCAACTTCTTCTCAGTCCTATCGGACGTTTGGTAAGCGTAACTGGAGAGCATGAGCAGGGGTTTTAAAAAGAAAATAAAACCATCAAAAGCCGGTATCCAAAACAAAAAACACGACTCAACTACCCCGCACAGGGTTAGTTTTGCCTTCGATACCACACTCGTGAGGGCCAAACGACGGTGAGAGAGCAAAATAATTTGTTTGCAATGTTTAACGAACGATTTGGGGGAAGCTTTTAATGTTCGAGCGTTTATGTGCTTTTCGTTGCTCGCCAAACCTGCGCGCCGCTGGCTCTTCTCAGGATGGGTTCCATCATTGGCCCATCAAAACTCACATCCTTTGCAAACAGTGCGCATTTCATGTTTGCGTGGTATCGTGCCGTCGCCCGGTCCAATTTTCTCACATGCGAAAATCCGAAAAGAAACCAAAACAAAAATGGCGGGAGAAAATTGCGAATATCCGTTTGCCACAAAATGTCCGGAACATGCGGGCACGGACAATCGACGTGTGTGTGGCGTGATCACGCGCTCGCTATCGGGGTTCTCCCACGTCGGTGTAGAAGAGACACAGGGAAGTGAATTTTCTTTCACCTTTCGCACCGGGTCCAGTGAAACTTTGCCGGCCACCACCATTGCAACAAACGCCGTCGGAACTGAAACGGGGTGTGAAACAATACATATATAGTGTGTACGCACGTGAGTGTGGCAAGGAAAGCAATCGAACTGCTATCATCTACTATCAAAAAAGCTTCATTTTCCGGCAGGTGCGTGGAAATGGATGAGATTGAAAATTGGTCCGAAAATTACTGGCACGCCAAAAAAAAGGTTGGGGAAATGGGAAAACTCACACACACATCGGTGGGCGGGTTTCACTTTGTGTTCAATGTTTAAAAGACTATTGAAAAAAGCTTCTTCCGCTGGGACCATGGGTCATGTGAAAGTTTACACCGCATTAATCGAACACTTTTGATATTCCGGTTGCGCTCGAAACTGAAACACACAGTAATTATTTCATTGTAAAAAGTAAGGCTTTTTGTTCTGTCATTTTATTGCCGAGAAGATAAATATGAAACCAAAAAGCTTATGATGCTAATACATGCTTGTACAGCCCTTTAACTGACAGCCACGGCAGGACATCAAAGTGAGTTTTGAACAGGAACACAGGCAGAATTTATCGCCCGAAGCTATTTCGGCGCACATCCATTCGACGCTGCCCACTGCTTTCTTATGGAAATTTTACATTTTCAAACAGAATACACTGCACTCGCAGGGAAAATGGGATGGCAAACGGGTGTATGGAAAAACCACAGCGTACCGAACCGAATGTTGGCTGCTGCCTGGTGGTGAAATCAGCTTCTCTTTTGGAGCCTTTTAGTTTGTTGTTGGCCAGGCACAATACATTCCTACATCTGTCTGTATTGTCTGTTAAGCTCAAATTTGGCGAAATCTACGCAGTTTTTTTTCGATGTTGCCTCACACTTGCTTCATTCGCACGTGAAGCCACACTAGCGAGGAAACGGGCGGCAGTTTTCATCAATTTTCACTATCAATGAAGTTTCATCGCAAGCTTCGCGCGCGTGTTGACGCTCGGGGAGGCGGCGGCTTGATTTGCCGCGACCAAAACAATCAAATGGAAATAAAAACAAAACTGGCGTGATGAATAAAACACACACACACACAACCGCACAGCAGCAATGGAAACTCTCGGGAATGCGGGAAAAAAGCCAACCAAAATAAACATAAACACAAAACAAGAGCGATGAAAGTGATCGAAAATCGACCCGAAAAAAAAGTACACTGTATCATTCAATCAGCGACAATCGCACCCCAAAAACTGGAACACAAAATGGAGAAAAATCATTTCCGCACACTGGGAATTGCTTTCGGTTTTTGGAATCGATTTTTCCCACCGGAATCCCGTTTGATGGTGCGTGGATGTAGCACAGTGCACACAGTTGCTCGATCACCGTGTATTGATTGTGTTGTGGCAGAAGAGTGTCATGAAGAAAACGTACATTTATCACTAAGCACACGTCGATCAGGTGCATCCGAGACGGGACGTCAATCAACCGGGACCCGATCTTGATGCGCCACTGGACAAAAACGCAACTCCTGCCTTGCATACTTGACGCAATCCGATCGGCAATCGTGCACTGAACTAGAAACCTGTCCCGGTGCATTGGAACGGAACGGGCCGGAAGCATTAAAATTCGCAGCTCGTGAGCGCACTGATACTGGTACGGTGGACCGTGGTAGTTGTGGAGCACGAGCCAGCAGATGGTCACGAACGAAGAACGAAGAACGAAGTTTTAATGTTTGTATTGGTGTTTGAAGTACACACGAAAATTGGTGGTAGTATTGATTGCAAGAAAACTATTGATCAGAAGGTTAATTTGTGACCATAACATGTAGAGTTAAAATTGTGTTTAAGTTATTTGCAATAGATGGCGCAACTACTCGTTAGTATCACAGTGAAATATACGCTAATGTAGTTACCAACTCATGGAATGTAAGTATCTCATAATTGAGTTCTTCAACAGCACAACAAAATGTTCACGGAACGAAGTTGAAAAGGATTCGGATGTAGCACAGTGCACACAGTTGCTCGATCACCGTGTATTGATTGTGTTGTGGCAGAAGAGTGTCATGAAGAAAACGTACATTTATCACTAAGCACACGTCGATCAGGTGCATCCGAGACGGGACGTCAATCAACCGTGACCCGATCTTGATGCGCCACTGGACAAAAACGCAACTCCTGCCTTGCATACTTGACGCAATCCGATCGGCAATCGTGCACTGAACTAGAAACCTGTCCCGGTGCATTGGAACGGAACGGGCCGGAAGCATTAAAATTCGCAGCTCGTGAGCGCACTGATACTGGTACGGTGGACCGTGGTAGTTGTGGAGCACGAGCCAGCAGATGGTCACGAACGAAGAACGAAGAACGAAGTTTTAATGTTTGTATTGGTGTTTGAAGTACACACGAAAATTGGTGGTAGTATTGATTGCAAGAAAACTATTGATCAGAAGGTTAATTTGTGACCATAACATGTAGAGTTAAAATTGTGTTTAAGTTATTTGCAATAGATGGCGCAACTACTCGTTAGTATCACAGTGAAATATACGCTAATGTAGTTACCAACTCATGGAATGTAAGTATCTCATAATTGAGTTCTTCAACAGCACAACAAAATGTTCACGGAACGAAGTTGAAAAGGATTCCTAATTTAAAACAACTTCTCAAAATAGTATGCTACACTATCATATCATATATTTTAATTAGTAACTAAATGGTTTAAAATAAACCGGCTCCTCAGTAATGCGATTCCTTTTCTTCACAATTCATGCTACTAGTAAAGCGATTGTTACCGAGCTCGAAACCGGTTACCTCTGTTGACAAGACACATTCCGGTGAGTGCCAGTTCAACAAAACGCTCGCCACTCATACAAATATCTGCGTCGTGTTCTCGTCCTCGTGCTTTCCTGAGTTTTTGCACCGTTTCCGACATTTGCCAATGACAATCGCTACACCCGGGTTTGTGTATCCATTGCCCGGTGTGCTCGTTGGGGCCCGCAGTTAGGCAAGGAGATGCCATCACGGACAACATCCGAAAAACAATGTCATCAATGTCGTGTTCTCGTCCTCGTGCTTTCCTGAGTTTTTGCACCGTTTCCGACATTTGCCAATGACAATCGCTACACCCGGGTTTGTGTATCCATTGCCCGGTGTGCTCGTTGGGGCCCGCAGTTAGGCAAGGAGATGCCATCACGGACAACATCCGAAAAACAATGTCATCAATGTCATCGGAGACTATGGCGGCAAACCGGGATCGGAATGACAGCTAAGCTGCCTGAACCCACACACGCATACACACAAACGGCTGTCAGTCAATGTACGTGCTCGATGTGTGCACCAGATTCGCAGACACGTACCCACCCAGAATAGCCCGTTTGCAAACTCTGCCGATGCACCTTGAGTGAGGTTACCCTCCCGCAGTCGAACCAGTTCGCGCAACAGTGTAGGTGCCTAATGGTGCCAAACGTTGCGCAACGAACACACATGAGTTTCGAGTACCCGTGACTCGGTCATTGCGGACGTAGCACGGTGGACGTCGGTTCTCCGGATCTGCTGCATCTGTCAAGATTCCAACATTCCAACAACATTCGTGCAGTCGCGCTGACATTCACGAACCATTGCATCGTCCTTGACCAGGACGTGAAACTTCCTAATGAATATTTAAAAATCCGCTGTACGAGATCCTAGCAGTGTACGCGAATGACTGTTGGAGTGGGTCCGATGCAAAGTCGGGAACGTCATTTTTGAATTTGCATAATTAACTTCCCGTTCGATCGATTTCAGTAATTCCGCGAATCCAACGAACAGTGCATTTGATCATTGCACACATGGTTCATGGGCATTTTGGACAAGAACTTTGCTACAAGGTCATCTCCTTAGGAGAGTAGCCTTAAAATCTCGTCGATCCTTACACACCGCGTGTATCGAGGCGGATCGTTCGGAGCGTTCTTGATCGTTTCAAAAATATTATCGTTAATGATATTCTAAGCAAGCTCATTAAATGGGAAAGGAACCAGTTTTGGTGAGAATTTAAATTTGGTGCTTCCCAAATCCACGCTGAGGACGCGAAGCAAAGCGAATACATTAACCATAAATCCCGGGTGGGAGGAAGTGTCATTACATTTTATCATCCCCGTTGCGATCTTGACTTGTTAAGGCTATATTTTACACGAAAAAATAAAATCCCCATTTAAAAAACAGGGTATCTCAGGATGGGCTGTAGGTATACGTAGTGCAAGAATGGGATGGAATCGCAAGCGGAATTAATGTATTCCTCCACACTGTCGACGGATCGTCTTCGTTTCTTCGTCCTCAATCGGTCACATGACGTCAAGATCGGTGATTTTGGGCTTGTGTGTTGGACGTCTTTTTTCCAACGTTTTGCAAACCCCACCGACAGTTAAAAGAGGAATGTTATCTGAAGAGATTGACTTTGGTCGAACAGTGAACAGGTTACGGCAGAGAAGGTTCGTTTCAAGTTCGCCAAAACCGAATTGCGACGCAAATCGTACAGCTTTTTGGGTACGAGCTTTAGGCACTTTATGGAAGGAATGTCTCTAACAGATGACGGCTGTCTAAGACGTTCGTATCTTGACCGGGCAGCTTATGGGTCATCGTACACGGTCGCTAATGTTTGGCCACCTTTGATTGATCGCTTTGCGGGGGATGATAAATTTGTTTCCCACCACTCAGTCACCGTGCCACTTAATGGTTTGTTTTGCCGAAAACAAAACAGCAATATGCTTGATCGACATTGAAGCGTACTGTAAACAGATGTGTGCTTCGTTGTTGCTGGTTAAATTTTAATTCTTGTAAATCTTGCCGAACGAATCGTGTTGCTGCTGCCTGCATATCGAACGAACGGGCAAACTAGCATACCATCCTACGAATAATTTGAATACCGCTCTTTTCAACCACATAAACACCGATCGAGGTGGTACATGTTGCACCGTACGTACAAAATGGACGCGCGTTGGCGCCGGTAAACATTTCAGTGGGAGTTGAAAAACAAGATCGCTGTTTGGGTGTTTGTAAAACATGGCGCGAAGTGTCTAGGGCGTTTAACGAAACCACCAACCACCAACACGACCGGCAGGCTGAGGAAACGCAAATGTTCGATAATTGCCTGTAGGAAGTGTAATTACCATCAGCAACCATACTTAATGACAAGCGCGATTCGAAAATGTTGTGTCTTCCTTTCGGGCGAGATCTTTTGCTGCACATGTTACGGATCCATTATCATCCACACAAGTTACCTTACAAAACGGCTCATTCTCTGTTAGATACTGAGCTTAGGGGAGAGTGTTCCAGTTTGGAAGGACCGGGAGGAAATACCACTCAGCCGTTCGATGATCGAATGTGAAGTTAAAAAAAAAACGAAAGTTCCAACTGCTTGCATTTTTTTTTGGGGGGTTGCAACTGGTGCTGGGACGTGATAATTGTGGAGCGCTGCTGGCTACGGAAGCTCGTCTGTTAGGATCGCTTTTGTACAGCTTCACAAATTGCCCCGAATCGCATTATCTGTGCATCGAAAAGCAACTTCAACGTCTTCATTTTCCCAGCATTCGTTCAGCAGTAATGAATCTTTCTTTGAGCGGAAACAATCTCTGAGGAGTCTGCTGGTTCGACAGAATATCTCAACACCTTAGGTGTTCCGTGTTGCAGTTCGGAGTTGTAGGTTTACGATCTGCATAAAAGGATGCCAAAGTTCCAACCGTCACGCATGCCAAGAGATCATTGTCTTCTCCTGAGATCATTACATATCAATTTCTTGCGTTGCTCCGGGAAGTAACCCATCGGCTTGCTAAACACGTTCGACATGCAAGGAATAATGCAACCAGTTTGAATGATGGATATCCCCAAAGCACGGATCGAGCTGTAGTTCTTGTTGCAACTTTCAAGACCTGTAAGTACTCGAACATCTTGATGTGCATAAAGAATCATCCAGAACGCCAATGCCGTACTGATATAAGTGATTGCTTTTGGACACGTCCGTAACTTCCGTAGAACATATGATCGAAGCCGATTCGAGCGCCATCGGTGACTCAACATTCTGTGATCATATAGAGTCATGTCTAGGTCTTTGTCTAAGTGATACCTTTCTTTAAGTCTATGTGTAGGTGTCGCCCGGGTAACGGTTTGCTACCACACGACCACGCATTCCAGGGAGATATCTAACACAGAGCAGTAGATCACATCGCATGATGATCGATCAGTACACCCAATCAGACGTGAAACGTGGAACACCACTCCATCGTCTCCCAACGATTCAGAGCACTCTCTTGCAGTTATTCGAAATGACCTTTCGGGATTCGAGAGCTCAAACGAACTAGCCCTAGCCTTTAAGCTGATCCTATCCTAGTTCACATGCGAGAAACCAACAAAAAAAAACCCAACGTCACACTGCTGGCTGCAAATTGTTGAAATATTTTCTCACGGGGTTTAACAACTACGGCGACTACCATTCCTTGTTATTGATTTTATTCCTGTTGTGCGGTTTTAGCTTTTTTTTTGCTATGCCCCATTATGCTACTCTAGAATGCCGTTTTGCTCCACTGTCGACAACACACAGAGTACGTTCGATCGATTAAAGGAGTACGTACGCTATGTTCACCAGACAAGCGAGTGAATAACCCATAAAGAATGATCGCTACTGGAGGATTGGTGTGCTGAGAGATCCAGGCGGCGACATTGCCACCCCGAGGGCCTTTGCCAGACGTTGTGCCGTGTCGGACGGGTTAGTGAATGGTAGCTTCAGAATGGTGCTGCATGAAAGAATCGAAGGTGTTGTCATGTTGTGGCAGGTTTTACTTTCAAACTTCTACAGTTCACCGTAGTGGCAGGTTCGTGTGTCTGCTCGTGATCTGCTGGGACTTGCGACTACCATTCCTTGTTATTGATTTTATTCCTGTTGTGCGGTTTTAGCTTTTTTTTTGCTATGCCCCATTATGCTACTCTAGAATGCCGTTTTGCTCCACTGTCGACAACACACAGAGTACGTTCGATCGATTAAAGGAGTACGTACGCTATGTTCACCAGACAAGCGAGTGAATAACCCATAAAGAATGATCGCTACTGGAGGATTGGTGTGCTGAGAGATCCAGGCGGCGACATTGCCACCCCGAGGGCCTTTGCCAGACGTTGTGCCGTGTCGGACGGGTTAGTGAATGGTAGCTTCAGAATGGTGCTGCATGAAAGAATCGAAGGTGTTGTCATGTTGTGGCAGGTTTTACTTTCAAACTTCTACAGTTCACCGTAGTGGCAGGTTCGTGTGTCTGCTCGTGATCTGCTGGGACTTATGTTGGATATTGCGCACCAAACACGCTTGGCCGGTAAGTGCCGGTGTTTAGATAGATAATTATTCGCCGGCGCAGGGAAAAGCTTCTTCGCTCGTCTGGACTCGAACGTTGATGTAAATACGGTCTACCGACAGGCTTAAAAGAACAAGCCGAGTGTGTAGTGTGGTTGTGTAATTTAAGTGTCAAAAATCTAAAACACCCAAGTTTGGGCCACCAAAAATCTGCAAATCCATATTAGTCGTGACCGTCCTTGAAAGACGCTCCATTTCCAAAATAAACCAGTTTTCAACCTTCGTGCTGTCATGTTTCTTATTTTTCATCCTCCGTCGCTGTATGTGTGTCGCTATATGAGAGTACTATTATAGTCCGCTTTTGGGGGTGATTGTTGTGTATCCGAAAAAATAATATATACAACACGAAACCTGTTCTTGGGAAGGAATTTAGCAAGCGGTAACAAAAAAAAACACACGCTACAGATCATTTGAAAGTCTTCTCCGGCACCTTACGGCGAAGATAGGCTTCAAAGTTCAAGGTTTAGTGCGACATCGGTCACTATTTTAGGAGTGATTTTAAGCGCTGCATTATTCGCACTATTACACCCCAGCTGACGACCACGTTCCGCTAAGATGCGCTGTTAGATTGAGGTTAGATAGAGTGTGCGAGAGATTTTGCTATCTTTCAGCAACTAATTGTATGAATAATTAATTATCCACGTATTATTGTGATCGCAGTTCTGGTTCATCACCAGATGGGTTCAAAATAATTAACAAAAATAGCTCCAATTAATCAATTTTACGAACAGATCAACAGCAGTCTCCTGATCATTAGCGGTGTTTATCCGTTGACGTAAGACTGAGGAATCTGTGGTATGCTAGTGTAAACATTGAGACACACACCCATTACGATTGATGGCACTCAGAATTGCAATGTAACGTAAATTCGTAAGCTCGACACTAGCCGTTTTATCAAACTTCTTTAATATTTTATACCTGCTTCATCTTTCATTGCCAGCAACGTAAACGGAAAACCATAAATCAATGGTTTTATCTGCCAAACTATGACCTTGGACTCTCTTTACGATCGCTCGTCATCTTTTGCGTTTGCCTTGAGTATAACATTTAGAAGAACTTAAGTTAATCCTAACTAGCAATCATAAATTGTCCTAATGTTTGAGATGCAATTTTACCTCGAAATCAATAGCTCGCATATGCTACCATCACCACATAAAAGTATATTTTTTTAAACCTTTTTTAACATGGAAGAGACTTCATTCCACTTGAACGATTCCACAACTTGCTCGGATCTCTACTCCATTTGCCATGAATAAGGTACCATTATCGTGCGTTCATCTCGATCGCTTGTCCTCTTGTGACAGCAGTTTATGCTTGATGTGACACTTACAACTAACCTGGGGCCGATCGCTTCTTGGACGGTACAAAGTCTTGGAACTTGCCATAATCTTACGTCAGGGTTCGTCACATTGACTGCATCCGCGGTGTCGTTCGGTTTGGTGGATTTGAACGAAGGTTAATCGCGTGTAACATCGTCACGCAGCAGTGATCCACGCTGCCATAATGGCCGCCTGTACCAAGGGGTGGAAGGTTTTCGCTATTGTACATCCACAAACCGTCGGTATCGTACCGTAAACCTAGTGCAGCATTGTTTCCAATCGTTTCGAATCATTTTCTAGGACCAAATAGGAAATTATATTTGGTTGTGTGACAGCCCGCAATTAATCAATAGAAATTTAATTGAACTGCTGTTTTCTTTGTCCAGTTGGGTGGACACTGTTGACCTAGCACGAAGATTCTCGGGACATTCGCCGACAAGTGCGTTTGATATGTTGCATGTTGCTAAAAAGATAAACTGAGCAGAATTATTCAATTCAACACGTAGATTTAGAAAACATTTTCTATACTTATTTGCCCAAGAATTTCCACTCAAAGTGCCCTTATGACAAATAATGATATTTCCCATTCGGTCCAGACAAAAACACTCTTCATCAAATTTTAACGACCCAATTGGATATTCATTGTAGTGTTTTATGATGCAGTGGGCCTGGAGCTGTATTGTTCGGTTGGGATGGAATGGTTTGGGGTCAATTTACTCACGCTTTAGAACTTACCCAAGCTGCTGCCATTCGTTGGATGGTAACGGATCTTCTCCGGTTCTTGGAGTGGATAATTTACGATATCAAATCGGGTGGAGCTGCCGGAAAGCGATTTTAGCACCAATCTTGTGGTGTTCTCATTCGAGCCTTAGCTGCAAGATAGAGACCACAGTTGGCCTTTTTTTCTAAATAGCTCACTCTCTAATCGTTGCACTAGAGCGCGCCGGATGAAAGCTAGAGGATAGTATCTATGCACTAAAATTATTAATTTAGCATAAATTTGCACTGAATTAAGGTCAGCATAATTTTAAATTTGCCTTTAGCGCATGAGAAATCTGATGTTCTTCAAACAGTGCAGGGGAAATGTAGTGATACGGTCAGAGAATGGAAGTCACAAGAAAACCTTATCCCGAACAATTTATAAGCGATTTAAGGGGCCTGGTCCCGAAATTAACCTTCTCTCTCTAACACTCTCTCTCTCTCGCTATCGGAGGATATATTTTTGGTTTCAAAACACATGCCCTCGGTATTTACCGAGACTGCATTACATTTCTCCGCTGGTTGAAGGTTATTTTTATGGTACCCGTGTACGTACACAGGCGGGAGAATTTTTCCCAAAAGGCTCCGAAAACACTCGGCGCCAGTACAGATTAGCTACGCGTTTGGGTGACGTATCTTGGACCGTCTGTTCTTTAGATGAAGCGTGTGGCCTTCGTGCGACACATTACTGCTTCATCCATTATGGTTTGTCTTGACCATTCTTTGCTCGCTCTCCGGCGGGCGGCCAAGACAACACAAAAAAAAACAACAAACCGGTTCGCCCGTTGGCAGGGAACCACGGCTAAGAGCGGGGCCTGTATCACATCATCGAGACGGATCGTTGCGGCTAAGCTGGAGGGCTAGCCGCTTGAAACAGGTTCGGCGTCGAGACCTCCTGACCGTCCTCCTGTTTCAATGTGAGAAGCAATCAGAGATCTAGTAGCAAAACAAAGCGAAGAAAGCAACAAATTCCTGTTGCGTTCGACCAGCCTAGTCCCAACAAGCAGACGCACTCCATACACGCACACACACAGCCATACAAAAGTCGGTGGATTTGCTGCGCTGATGGATTTTGGTGCTGCCGCTCAATCTCTTCCAAAACAACAAAACTGCTTGCCCACCACAACATCATGTGGAGAACAAAACACACCCATCGATCATTGAACTAATGCCGTGTAGGCTTTTCTCCATTCTAGGACTTTCATCCCTCGCGCCGGATGCTACCCTTGCCCCCCGGGGCAGCTTAAGACTTTCCGGATGGAATGAAAGCGCAAGAATGGAAGTAAGAAAAAAGAAACACTATAACTTCATCACACCCAAACCCAAATAAAAATCTATCGACCGGCACTTGCGGCCACCAGCCCAAAAAACCAGACGGTGTGCGATGGAAAGCGTTAGATAAATTAATGAAACTCCTGCACACCGGGAGTCAGGGCATGGTATGCCCACGGTGGAGTGTTCTCCGTTCTTTGAGGGGGGAGCTGATTGTCGGGCAGAGCAAGGCGTAAAATACTATAACTGCCGGTTGGGATTGCTCTGGTGTACGAGAGAGGCTGTAATGTAACATGTTGAGTGGCCCCAAAGTTGGTGATGCTCAAGAGGTACTTCTGCTGGAGTTGAAGTGTCTAAGCGATTGGAATTCAAAGTCATCATCATAAGAGTGGTTAGACGATTTTACAAATGCTTGTAATTTTGTAGCATCGCGATGGAATGCAAGTTTGAAGAGATTGGATCTTTCTGGAGGAGTTTTTAAGATTTTGAAGAAGAAGTTTAAGGAATATTTTTAGTTGCAAATACTATGAAGAATTTTTTGTCTCAGTAATAGGCTTCGATATTGATGCTCTAGTGCCGAATAACCATACAAATGCTCTTCTCGTAATGGATTAGCTAGCTAATCATTAATTTACACTCAGGATAACTTTGGGTACACATTAGCTTTCGTACATATTGTATTTCCAGCGTGTTGCATGCCCACTTTCCCGTGTACCAATCAATTTGCTACCCTTCTTACCGGTTCAGCTTATCAATCAAGGTTACCATAATTTAGCACCACATAACAACCATCGCTAATCAAAAAACCGCAGCGCAATTCTCATGGGCGCACCTCCAATAACAAGCTACTGATTAATCATAAAATTTTGCTTACCAATATAAACGGTAAACAAACATCCCTCAAACCTACCATCCCAAAACATCAACAAAAAACGGAACACAAAAACACACAACACTCTCCGGCTATACCAACATACTGTACCAATTACTGCATCGAGAGTAGTAACAGCACCCTTCTCGTCTTTCGAAACCATCCAAAACTCGTCGATTCAGAAGCAGAACTGGGAGCTTACCTGAAAGAGAGGGAAAACCAACATTGAGTACAAAAAGCATGAAAAACAAACTAGATGGAAAGCTTATTAAACTAACGGTGATGGTATCATTTTCAACGGAGCTGTTAGGAAACCCCGAATGGAAAACAGTCGGTGTATTCCGCGCACTCACTACACAATCGTCCTGACTGCTGCAACGCAATTGCACACATTTTGATAAGGGCTTTGTTGTTTATAAAACATAGGTACAAACTGGCGTTTCGGCTTATCAACAATAACATCGCACGACGATAAGCACTTGGAAAATGTAATAAGGATCTGTGGATTGCCCTGCGTTTGGTTTGGTTTTATTGTAGTGCTTAGAACACGTGAGTAATTTTCCGATTGAAACGTTGTAAAACAAGACTCTCCAAAACGGTACAAGATGTTTGTACAGTGTGTCATTTTGACATTACATTAGCTAAACAACGGATCGTTGGCGCCTTACAATCTTGAGGGGGAAACATGTTGCAGAAGATCCGGCATATACAATCAAAACAAAACGCTGTTCAAAGTCTACAACAAAGATGCAATAACCTCACGTTCGAGTGGGAACCAGTAATGTCAAGTATTTTGCCAACTGAAGCGTAAAGTGTATCTACTATTCAAAAAGGATGCCACTGCCCCAACGCATTACCACCGCTTGGCCTTCCACAACGTCTCGGTAGTACACTTGACGTATCCGCCTGCATAGATTCGCTACAAAGGTGTTCTAGAGGTTAACCAGATGTTTAAGCCCCTGTCAATGTGCCTGCCAACTCCACTGGCTGGCGTTCGTGCGTGTACCAAAAACGGTTCGCCGCCGAAGATGCGCTCTGGCGGAGCTCATCGATCTGGAATTCGGAAGTTGCATCCGATGTCAGCCAGTGGCTGACCGTGAGTTGCAGTACTTTAGACGCCATTTAACAGCAATCACGGTCAACGATCACCACACGGTTACTACCCTACACACCACTCGGTTTGGAATTGAACTCTCGGAAGTAGCGGTTTCCTACGTTCGGAGGCTCGAGCAACGACTGTCAAGGTCCGGTGTTCTCTGTGCCGTGTGCGGCTATGTTCTAGTAAATTCTCTCGCACCACTCGAGGCATTCTAGCATGTTCTGTTACGTATTATGATTATCTTATTATTGCTTGCCCTGGATATCATTACGAAGGTACAATAACAAAAGCAGTAGTTTATCAGCATTTGTGATATCACTTAACTTTGTTCTCGGACGATCGGGCGCGACGCAACCGGCAGCTCACAGCTCACATTAGTGAATTGAAAACGTTATTCTCATGCACCACTAATCGGATGATGTTTACCGAAAATCTTGTGCAAAACACATTTGCTCTCCACATTTGCCAAGCAAGCGATGATAACAACATCTATCTATCGCGAAGTTGCTGGACGCTGGACAACGTTTGTTATCTTTAGAAGATTAGATTGCGTAATGCTGCTAGATGCTGTTTCTTTTTTGCAAACAACATGCAAGCGCAAAATATTTGCTGTACTCATGAGATGAGTTATTACTTAGTATCGCTAAATAGCCTCGTTAGTGGGTAGTGATTCTTAGTAGGAAGTGATTGTTTAATGGTAAGTATCAATATCAACCACCTGGTCTAAGGCTGTATTAGCCTGAAACTACCAAGGTCAAAAAGAGAAAAGAGGTGAGTTGTTTAGTCCGTCCGTCTGAATAAGTTCTAACGTAGTTGGACTTTTTGTCGTTTAAAATGCAGCTTTATTTGCTCATACTCAATGCCCTGAACTAAGTCCTCTAATATATTTTATCTATCACCAGTAATTAGTGAGCTCTAAGATATTTAAATCAAATCTGGAAGATAAAAATAGCGCTTAGACCAGGGATAACACAAACTTGCTCCATAATTACCGTCCACTTTCGCATGCACATTTTCCCCCACGAATTTATGATTAATTTATTTTATTTTTATTTATACCTCTTTCACCTACGTAAAAACACAAACCGATACCGCATAAGGAAGTAGATGTAAAACCATATTTACTGCACACCACAGCTATGCCAGCTGTTCGGTGAGTTCTTTCCATTTTCTAATTATTCTCAAATTGCACGAAAAACACAAACACCCTCTCCACATGCGCTGCAATTTGCAATTCGATAATGATAGGCAACGGTGAATTTCTTCTACATTACCAACGCCAGGCAAAGTTCAGATAAGATGCGTGTCCGCCGCGCAAGCCAGACGCCGGGCTGCGCTGAGCTGAGAGAAATGGAAACATTCAACCATAACCGTCTGCGTTTTGGGAAAGTCTTTTTCGATTTCAAAGGTTTCCTCCGTTTTTTTTGTTCGCACCAAAACACAACTTCCAAGCCATAGGGATGCCTATAAGGCGGTGGAAAATTGCACGTTAATGGGACAGGAGAACGGACCTGAAGTCAAGGCACGGGAAGCTTTTAGTGTGATGTTTGTTTATGAAACCGCGCAGCACGATAAGCAAATAATTTTAATTCTGAATCAATATTTCTCACCACTGTGGAGTGGTTTCAGGTGGTGGAGTTGGTGGAACCGTTGATGATGCCTTCCAAATGTTACGTCTGAGAGTAGTAACAGCTCAATGGAATAGATTTTTATGAATGAATATAGGGATATTACCCAGAGGTCTATTTTTTCTTGCAGATATTCAATATTGAGATGCAGAAGTCATTTCGAACACTTCAAGAACTATTATGCTTGTACGGGAAAAGGTAATTAAAGCCAATGTGCGCTGTTTGTAAATAAATATTCTTGAAAAGGAACATCTTCTTCTGTCTGAACTAAATGAGAATTAAACTCGAGTTATCAAGTCATGAATCATAACCATTCAAACCTGTTTAAATAAAACATTTTCATGTGAAAATGCCACTTTAATCACTCGACAAACCATAAGCAAAATATCGTCAAAAAACCTCGAAACAAGCATTTTGACCCGTGGGCAAAGGTTCTTAACGTAATTTGTTTAACATCTACAACCCTAACCTTCTCCTACCTCTCTCTCACTGTCTGAGGTTGTGTTTTAGGTTCGTAATTTAATTTTAAATTCATCACTCGCATAATCCTCACGCCTGAAGCATCTATCAACCGACCCACGGACAAAAATGATACCGAAGCAAACAAAGAACAACACCTTAATTTTACGCCACCAGCAGAGAAAAAGATGTAATTAATGTTTGGTTTAATTTTTTATTTTCTCATCACATCCCGGGGGCGACAAATGTGGCTTTAATCAAATAATAACCAAACACCAACAAGGCACACGGCGGATGTGCTGGTTCTGTGCTGGATTCCTAAGATAAAGAGCAAAGGTGATTTTGTTTTGTTTTTCTGGGGCCGGATTTCTTCCATAAATGGATCAAATCTTCAACCCATAATAATCCTACGACATCCACCTTGGATTTTGGGTAGAGTTTGCTGTGACATAAATTGAACGGCGCAATCTGTACTCATTCTTTGCATGGTTGAGTCAGGGTTCGGAAATGGAGCTTACCGAATCTCTGAGATTCCTTTAAATTTTAACATAAAAGAGAGAATCTTGGTAAAACACTAATTTAAAGGTATTTCAGATGAGTTCACTCTTTACTAGTATATCACATTTAGGATAACATTCTCAGATGATATCACAAAGCTGACTCGTTTTTAACTCGAGTGTAACTTTCACTAAAAACTCTATACTATAATAACCGTCTGGCTAGCATTCTGAGTACCTTAATATCCACAAGTTACGAACTATCCTGATGCTGGTGGAATAACTGGGCGAAATGAAATGCTGTTATAGTGTATCATCTAAGAACTTTGTTATACATGTCAGAGCATTCAGAAATCAACTGTGCGAATTGTAGTTATTACTGCAAAGCTATCTGACACTCACTATAAATATTTTAATTTAGCATATAATAGGAATAGTAATATTTGCAGAAATATCTGACTCTTTCTGCGTGGAAATTCCCCAAACACTGACCTACGACAAGCCGTCTATGTTCCCGAGCAAGTGAAACATTTTTAAATGAATTCTACACCATAGCAGGGGTATGATGTAAAGCAAAGTTCCGTACCACTTTATTCTGCTGACGTCTGGTTGATATGGTTCCGTTCTTCGACGTCTTGCGTCTTTGTAATGCTCCGGTTGAGTTCTGGTCTTGTTTTCCGGTAAAGCTTCCCATCATGTGTTTTATGTTTCACCCGGCTGAATATGTCTTCTTCCATTATGTGTTCCGCCTGCACCCATCCTTTAAGCGGAGATGAAATTCAGACAGCAATATGCTTGGCTCGTGTGATGATGTACCTTACTTTGACCACCTTTTAAGTCAAGGATGGTTGTTGAAGCGAGGTTTAAAAATAAAACATTCCTGAATAACAAACATCCACCTTACCGGGACACGGGAAGGCTTGTTGGAAGTTCGCTTCCCCAAAAAAAGCTGCAACATTCCAAGACGACAACTATCCCACAGTCCAGAGTTGTTGGAAGAATTCTTCTAACGTGACCGGCAACAAATAAAAACACCCCGGTAAAGACTTTCTTCCTTAGATTCGTTTGAAGTTTTTTCGGTCACGGGAAAAGTGAGCCTTTCGGTTTGGGTTTGCCGATGTGTAACGAAGACACCGACCGGCAAATAACACACCAGAGCAACGTGTGAAGCATAAACTAATGTTTTGCATTAAATTATACTTTTCTCCTGTAACTCATGTCCCTTCCCTAAAGGGGTTACTCTTGCTTGGAGAACTTGATTGGCTTCCTTGGAAGAAAAGTGAGTTTGCAAAAAGAGTAGTTTTGTGTTTCCGTTCCGTTTCGAAGGGAATATGTTTGATCCTGTTGTTTGGAAAGGAATCCGTCATGCTTCACGGTTTGGTAACGAAATGAAAAGGGACAAACGTAGGGTCTTCAGTGGAAAGTTGAGCAGCGTAATTGAGGTAGCTTTGCTTTGCTTTGTGTGGTTTAGTTATATGTGTTTTAAAAATATTAAATTAAAGCATTCACATTCAATGAAAAGTCAACTTCGTTTAAAATTCAAAAGTTGTCGAAACTAATACTCACGTTAATGTGTGGTAGTGAAAACCCCCACGAAAAGCTCTTACCCATCGAAAAAGGGAAATGGTTTTACGGTCAATAGAGACACAGTCACCGGCAGTACGCATACTATACCCATTTTGTTCGATTTGTTTCGCTTTTGCAATCACCCCCCTTGGCACAGTATCGGTTTCCACTGACCGACCGGTCCCCGACCGTCCATAGCCACACAATATGCGCTGGTCAAAGTAAAAATGTAAATGCCACAGTTGGTCGACGCCGGTTGCGGATTTAGAAGTACGCGCGACGCGGGAAAATGGTCTGTGAATCAACATAATTTAGTGTGACAAACCCATTTGTTTGTCCCTTTGCCAAACCGTGCATATAGGTCAGTGGAATTAGGCAGTACCCTCCTCCCCCCAGTGGAATGGGGAAGAATGAATTGATCTCGACCAAAGTGGACTGAGTGGAGAGTGGTCTGGAGCGCTGATGGTAAGAGAGAAATGCCAACGTACCGACTAGATGACTAGTTCCAGTGATGACACGAAAATGATTGCCTTTTTTTGTGAAAAATATTGCATGATGGATTTTAGTCAGCTACAGATATCTGCGAACGGAAATTCATTTCCCTTTCACCAGGATTTTTGGTCTAGGCTGTAAGCTACTCTATCTCCACATGATGTTCTATCGAAATTGTAACATTAGTTTTCACGCCAATCAGACATTTAAATGGCTTCCCGTAGAGTATCGGATGGCTAAAACTACCGTGTTTTGGTCCCGGTCCATCGCTCACTTCTTCCCTTCGCAAAAGATGAAAAGTGAAAGGAAGTTTGTGCATTATTGTACGCCGTGTATCTTCGGAACTTCAGGGCAATTGGACGAGTGCTTTAAAGGGCCTAACCGTTGGGCTGAAAACACTCCACGAGGATATCCATTAATCCCGAACAGGGACGACGCTCGCGCGTTGTGTGCGTTGGTGGGGTCGTGAGGTCAATCGATGCTGTGAAGTGATGCGGCGAGATCCACGGTTCCACATCGCAACCACACATTCAAGCCGGAACCACTTGAAAGGGTTCGTTTTTCCAGCGCCACGACGATGCACGATTCCCTTTCGCCTGGTAACACCACTCATAAAACGGCTTCAGCTCGATGATGCTCACTTGCACTCGCTTGCAGGTTCTCCTTTTCTTGCCGCTGGGGCCAGGTTTTCCGGTGGATAAATTACCCCGAACAGCGGATGACCACTCAAACACGGATTTTCCTTTTATTGAGAGCAAAAAAGCATTCCGATTCGACACAAATAGGATTGTAGTTGAATGCAAGGTGAACATTTACTTTGTACAATTGAACAGAGAGATCATCTTCACGGGACATCAATGTGGACCAACTGAAAATACTAAAACTTACTAAAGCCTCTAGCAGAGAGTCTCGAGTCTCAGCATCGAAAGACGTTGAGCTTTTCGTCCACCTCAGCATCACAGACACGCACCAAAATCTTTCACCATCTGCTGGGCTTACACCTTCGTCTTAACCTGCGCCGCCCAATCCCAAGCCGACTTCCCCCTCTGGTCAGGTGTCTAATGCTGTATTAATAATAAAGCCATTAAACGTGAATTACGGCAACCGATCGTTTCCCTCACGTAGTTGCAAATGGAAAACAATAAATGGGTGTTGGGTGCGAAGATTTTCTTTCCGCAACGTGCCACCGGGGCTGCGGAGATACTGCCGAAGCTCGGGGAGTTTGGCAATCGGTGAGGAAACGAACGCCAAGATGCATTAGACGGGCGCGCGGAGGCTTGGGGGTGCATTTGGCAACTCCGAAATGGCAATGGGGGAGGAGGAGGAGGCGCAATTTATCTTCCACGAAACCACTCTCCTACCGAGGGGTCGTTTTCCGCCGTTTGGGTGTGTCAGGGGATATCGCTGGCGGTGTGCGAATGTGATGAAAGTGGTTCGCGCGATTCGATACGCGATTTTGTGCGAACTGCTCGCCAAACACTCGCCCTCGTAGACAGCACCACACTTGGGCAAGTGTTTTGTTTTGTGTGTGCTTGTTTTGTACGCCGGGGCACGTGGCCTACCTATCGAGCAAACCCTCGAGGGTTACTATTTCACGAATGTTTACTACCACCTCCACTAGCTGTGTGTGTGTGCGCGCGCGCCTTCTTAATGCTCTCTTTCGTATTTCGTTTGCAACAAAACGCCTAACAACCCTTATCGTAACGAGAAAAAAAACGGCGGGAACTACACTACGGTTTGCAATCGCATCTAAAATAACCGCGGGCATTACCCATACCTTTCATAATTGAGCCGACGGTGCGGGGAATGGGGAGACGGAGAATGTCAGGAAAGCCCTAGATTGGATTGGATTTGGCTCGCCGAAGCGACCTCGGGCGAGGTCAATTGATTAATTAGACCAGATGGTAAAAACGGCGCAAGCACTATATCGAGCCAGAGCGTGCGGCAAGTCGAATGGAGAGAAGTTTCATTTATGAATATCAATCGATGCATTGCTTTCGGAAAATCGATTAATTGCTCTCATCGATTGTAATTCAGCTGCTTCAGTTTGTACGCATCAAGTGTTATTATTGCAGCGTAAATGCCAGACATGTAGGTTGATCGCAATGAGGGAAAAGTGTCTATTCACCAAGATTTTATTATCAAGTAGCGTAGCTAATGAGAATTTCTTTAAGCTCTAATCTAGTCCATCCTAGAAGATGATAAACGATCTCTTTTGAAGTTATGATACATAAAGGATAATTGGTTGAGTCGTAAGGACACAGTGTTATTAGGACCCACACAGAGAAATTAAGGCAAAGACATGGAGACTCGGAGACATGAAGCAGGTTACAAGAACTTATGAGAATTTAAATCCAAAGAAACATATTAAAAACTTCACGTTGAAATGAGATGACATTCGTTCTAGTTCTGTAGATCTTAATCTTGCAAAGAAGACTTTGAATGAAGAGTACTAACAAGAAGCGCTATATAGTTTATTATGAGCAATTAAAACTTAAAAAAGAAGCAACTTTTCGTCAGCAGGTCGCTTGTTTCTAATTGGCAAGTGAGGAAGCGCACCTTAAATTGTTTACTTCAACCGGCCGACTGTTAGCGGAAGCAGAATGGAAACCCTCATATGATTAAAATAAAACATGTGAGCTTTCCTATATGCGAAGGCAGCTCAAAATATTTTACACCACCTCAACAATACACACGCGCATCTGTCTTTTTCCTGGAATTATGTAGATTGACGCATCCCTTCACAGTGACTCACAAACGAACCGATCCGGAACCGGTCTGTCTGTGTTTGTGGTTTTATCTTGGTTTCTGTTTTCATGCTGCTTCTCTGTTTCCAAAATGCCCATTTCTCCCGTACACTTTTCTAAGCGGAGATAGTTAATTATGTTGGTGCTTGTTTGTTTTAAATGCAACGCGGTTTCCTTTTTCAACAAAGCTTCTGCTTTTCTTTCGTTACGAGACATAACTGGTATCATTCTCTTACCTTTAGAATTCGGCTGCTATTACTGCTTCTGCTTGCCAGCGCTGTTAGTTTGCTTGGGGTGATGATCGATCGTTATCTCCTAGTAGAACTTCTTTCACCATTACACACTTCACTTCTGTGCACTGGATATCAATACACGATCGTTGCACCAAGCACACACAATTCTTTAACGCGGCAGTGTCCTTATTCCTTTGCCTTTCAACACCTTTGCTCACTGAAAGCAACACAGCACACAGCAGCCTACAGCCTACTTGCGTCTGGTTTTACTCACTTGACACTTCTAGAACTGTCACACCACGGGCCAGCCGGTGTGATACACAGGTTGTTTTTGTTTTGGGTTGCCTATCTCCTTCTCTCTCTGTCACTCACTATAATAGTGGTCTTTTTTTTAGGGAAACTTCTTTCAACGAAAAAGAACGAGAAAGCGGGACGCGTTCCGTGTTGTAGGTGTTTTGGGTTGTGCGGCGTTTTTAGAATGTGTACCAATCTTGCAATTGGTTCTTCGACAGGTGCGCGAAGACAATTCAAAATTGTTATCGAAATGCAGATTTTTTTTCCCCCTCGTTAGTTTCGAGGGTTGTGTGCGTGCACTGTGTGTAAACAAAAAAAAAACTCGTGTGCACTAACGCGTGCGGTCTGTGGAAGATGCTTAAAAAGGGAAGCCTGGGGAGATGAAAAAAAAATGCAAAAGTAAGCCAACGCCTTCAATAAGACCAACTGGAAAAATAGCTACGAAAATACGCTTTTCAGTGCACGAGAAGATGCACCGCAGTTCACGCCAAGGTAAGCCCGATCCGTAAGGTGTTTGTGTGTGTGTTTTTTTTCTTTGCTTTTGTTCCGGTTTTTAAATGCGCATCGGGCTTCCGGTTCTGGGTTCTGGTGGGTTTGATCTTCTGGTACTACTGCTGCGGTAAAGCTAACCCACAGCGCGAGTATTTTAAATTCCTGCCGCGTTCCTACCAATTAAAGTACGGGTGCGAATGTGCTAGTGTATTGGTGCGCTGCGATGATCGCGCGCGCGTTTGTGTGTGTGTGTGTGTGTGTGCGTACACCTGCACCAACGATCGCAAGACGCAAAGAGGTGTGTTGGCTGAAGAAACACACCACCAACACGCCCGGAGCGGTAAGTCAAGCGACAAACACTTCCGTTCCTTTCTTTTCCTTTCGATTCTTGCACGACGCTAAGATTGTGCGTTTTCTTCGCTTTGCTTTGAGTCTGTCTGTTGTTCTCTTGGCCACTGACAGCTCAATCGTATTACACACCTTTGCTTACTCACACACACATACATACACACACTCAAACACAGACAGCCCCCGTTCCGTCAGAATGATCACGGGGGAGCTTTTTCTTTCGCTTTGTTGGTGGTTTGTTTTTTTTTTCGTTGTTATGCTATCCACTCGGTTTGCTCTTCTTTCGCTGTTTTTCACCAGCAAACGTCCACCCCATCAGTGGTATTGGTGTGCGACCCGATCAGCGCAACACGGCCACCGCCTGGGATGACTTTTCAACCTGAAGCAGAAAAGTTTCCCTACCCGAGCGAAGAAAATCCCAGTGTGGGGGGATCGCTGCCTTTTTTTTCCTCACAATCGCCGCACCTCACACTCACTCGCTCACTCGCGGTAGACGATCGTTCACATCATCACTTCACAACACGGGAGATTTAAACGACCATTTACGCCGAACCTGCGGTTTGTTCTTTTCGTATGTACGCAACGGCCAACAGAGCCGTGTGTGATGAAAAACTCACTAACCAGTGTATGTGTTGTTGCATCGACTGGATCTGCCCGTGCCCGACGGTGCAGCTGAATGAATGCGTTGCGTTGTGGTTGTGATTTTTTTTTCTTCTGCCTTTCGCGCAGTTACCGCGGAGCACACTAACCGTCGCGTCCACGTCGGATGAGCTTACAATTCAAACTTCCAATGCAACGCCACAAACGTGTGGTTGGCGGCCCCGTTTGTTGGAAAAAGGGAAACTCGGCGGGAGAGAAAAAATACGGAATGCGTAATTCTTGCGAGAGAGAGAGAGAGGCGCTACGCTCACGCTACAGTACGTCGCATTTATTTAGGTGCATCGTGTGGAACGTGGTTGTTATTAAGGACGTTTAGTTCAGTTCAGTTAGTCGGCGTAGTTGTTCGATTTACTTGGAGAGAACTTAAGTTTTGAAGTTTAAATCTTGAAGGAATGGAACAATAAATCAAGGAAGCCAGACATCGCAGACCAAAACATCTATAGTTCCAACCTTCAATGTACGAATACAAATAAGTTTGAACGGCGGCTGTCTATCCTGCATATCTAACTACGGGACAAAGATGTCAAGGAAGCGAGTGATATTAGGCCAATCTTTCTGCAGGTTGTAGAACAAAAAAAAATTTAAGAAGGGCAACAACCAACTTTTAATAAAGGTTCACAACAACACGTTTCCAACAACAGCAAAATGTTTCCATAAACCCTTTTATCCATAGTTTCACAGAAGAAAGCTCGATGTATTTATGATTCTGTGGGCCTTTTTGTTAAGTAAGATAGTATTAAAGTATTTCAAACAATTAATTGCTATTTCAAACTGTCAAATAATCACAAAATTACGTTTCAGCTACCTATTGTGTACACAGCAAACTCTCACAAACATTCGTTCTTGTAACGAGATTGCCTGTATTTGAAAGCGTTTGCAGTGAAACTAATACAACGCACTGTACACAGTGCCGTTTGGTGGGAGAAACTCACCGATGGAATTCCACAGGTTGATCTGCACTCCTCTAGCGGGCCCACGCACGCACTGCAAGGGTCTCGCTCATGTTGGTGGATTTGTGCTACTCTCCTGCACTGAAGCATATCTCTCTTGTGAGTGCGGATTCAGTTAAAGTGATGTGATACTACAGGTAACATTTTATTTTTAAAAAGTATTTCACAATTATTATACTGCACTTTCACAATTAATGTATGTCAGCTTTTATGTTGCATGACTTAATTGTGTAAATCTTTTGATAACACTATGTTGGGAAATAGTTTTTTAAGCTCTCGCCATTCTCAGCAATACCCATATTTGCCTCTCGCGGATTATCAATTGCCGAACACCGGGTCACACACACGTCCGATCCGAGATGCAGGCCACAAGGTGCATAAGCCACGCTCGTTAACCTCAGCCAGGGCTAATTGTGCTACATGAAGCGTTCTGTGTGCGTATTTCATTCTAGCCAGTCAGTATAGTGGTGCGATGGTTCTCTGGTGCTCGTGGTGGTTTTGCTAAATTCCAGCTTTACTCTCATACCGACGATAATGGATGCAATTTATTACTTGCACACCGATCGTGCATCGATCGTACGGTTGGACACAATTTGCTCCCGGAAATGTTTTACCTTTAACAATATATTATATTGGACATTTCATGAATCTGCGCCATTTTAGGTAAGATGGAAATCATTAGTAATCACCATCACACCACGTTTGATTCGATTGTTTGTTTCGAAAAGCTAACAGAACTAATGAGCAAATTGAGTTGATGATTTATGATGACCTCTTGCAACGGATGCTGCGGCACGTGCTGCCATCTTGACTTCTAAGCACCAGATCCTCTATTCGGTTCCGTGTTCCGTCTACTGCTGTTTACGATTGATGCGAGTCACCTGTTTCAAACTTTGGATTATTTTCGATACCATCATCTATTTGTACGCTAACGGCAGGCTTCCATCACTCACTCAGCGACCGATCATCCATCAGATCATCCGTTGTCAAACTTTGATTGAAACGAAACGAAGCGTTGACGATGGGTGTGTTTGCTTACTGTTTTCCCCATCTCCTCACGTGGTACTGTCATCTCGCGGGACGGAATTAAACCATTATTATTTCCTACCCTCCAAGCAATTAGTAAGAAAATGCAGTGTTGGTGTTTGGAACGAATAAGCTAAACATTCGCCAAGATTATTGCTTTCTCGTGCAGTTAATGGCGACGATCTTCGTAGCACTTTGCAATCGTTTGTTTATTTATTTTTTAATTGTCGATGACCGAAGCCACAGACGACCTGGGCAACTCATATTCAACAGTAACTTATGTAAGTACTTAAGTATTACAGAAACATCTGCAATGACTTTAGCAAACTGACACAAAAATAGTTTGATCATCTCCAACGTGTGGACAAATCAATTAAGGTCAGTGCGGTCAGTATCGCTTTATGTTGAAGCAAAAACCAGTCAAAAAACAGTGTCACATTCTTTTGAAAAAACAAGATTTGTGAGCATTTTTTTTTTTGGTGTGTGTGTTCCTCCTTTTAACAATAAAAAACTTGCAGGATTTTTTGCGACGTACGTCGCGCACATACATTCCAAGCAAGTGTATAATAAGTTTATCCAATAAACCGTGAACACTTGTTGCTTTTTGCCAACACACCGTCGACAGTGTGTAAACAAGCTGCCTTTCTTCTGTTCAACAAACACACCACACCAACTTACGTCCGTGGTAGTTTGATGGTTTCGTCTACCAGTGATTGTTGCAATGGTTAGTAGTGTAGTAGTGGTCAACTCCCAAAGCTTTCTTATCAGGTGCTACAACCGCTTCGCTTTGGTCCTGGCCTACTGCAGGAGTCTTCCCGTACACGCCTCTTCTGTCCATGTAAGCGATCTAAAAGAACTTTAACAGCCGAGTCGACCAACTTACTGGATCCTAAAAGCGATGCTATAGAGCTCGTTATTGTAGCGGTCTCCTCGATTGTCCTTCCACACATACGAGCCCAAAAGAATTCGTCAGTATTGGACCGTTCCCATGTCTCAGAAGCGTATGTCAGTACGGGAACTAAAAATGTTCTATACAGTACCAGCAAGTATTTTGAGTCGAGAAGATTCCTCTGGCTCTAGTATAACCGGAAGCGATTATTAAAAACCCGGCCTTTGCTTACAACCACTCCCATCTATAAACAAGTGTAAATTCTATAAACCTCTTCACGCGATAAACAATACATAAAACTCCGAAGTAATCATGTTTGTAGTTAATCACACAAGACATGCGCCTGTCTGATCAATCTCATTAGCCCCGATTACATTTTATGCACACACCGCACACCCTAAACATCGTTCATTGACCATATACGTCCGCTTTGCCTATTTTTAGAACATCACCCACAGAAACGGCCGCCAGGCACTGGTAGTCCCCGCCCGAGGGACGAGATATGTTTCTTATGTTCAAACTTTCTCCCAACACACGCGCACACTCAACCCCGTGGACACTGAAACCGTGCAACGGATGTGGGCAATAAAATTGAAGCCGCCCTGGGAAGGAAAATGGAGGAACCCGAAATGGAGCTATTTTTATCCAATCTTCTCTTTACTGGAGAGTGCCACCGCGCCTTGGCCGATGATTTCCGTCCGCGGCGAGAATGTGAGTATAGAATTGGAAAATTGTTTCTGATTATGATGCATTTGCATGACGGCGATCGTTTTGTTTTCGTGTGGTGTGGTGCCGGCTTTCGGTGGACAACTTTCTTCCAAGGTTAAACCCCCGTCCCGGAGACGGAGCTGGTTGTGTGCTGTGGGAAACGCTACGAATGTTGCAGATCAGACCGGTCTTCTTCAACTGCAACCACGGTGAGCGGTATTATGCAACGAAAGAGAAGATGATCATGCTTTACTAGCCAGTGATTTCATTTCGCTGATGGAAAGGTACAAATAAGAGTAATTGTGTTGCCATTGCATGAAAATTATACTTCAAACCGTACCTTCCACTCACGAGATATTTATCCGTCGCGTTTTTGAAACCACTTTGTCTGCTTTCAACTCAACTCTAAGCTTATTCGTACATTTCATGTAAAGAAATCAATTTGCACGAATCATTGCTAACCATCGCCGGAGAAGACAGCCACTCCGAAAGGATAATTGTAACTCACGTTGCAATGGTTTTTGGCTCTTTTTGACTCCAACACGCTAAATCTTGATCTTGATGATCGTGTGCGCGATCATGCAAACATTTCTCTTAAGGGTCTCCTCACTCGGTGACTGGACGCGACCAAAGCGAATTGTTAGTTGATGCAATTAGCACAAGTTAGCACGCACTTTTGGAAGCTTTACTGGGTAGTTTTTACACACGGTTTGCTCGTTTTCACCGGGAATTCTTAATTATCGCTAGTTTACAATGGTGCTTCGAACAGATTGGGTTAATGAAGGACGAAAGAGTGGCACGTGCACGAAAATGGTACAACAAATCAATTTTACATCTTGCCGAATAGCCGTTTGTGGATTAACGATAATTAGCGCAAAAGTTTACCTCAAGAGTGCAGCTTCAGGTGATAATCAAGACGTCACATAGTTGGCAAGTAATTAAACTTGGTTGTAACATCGTAGCACTTTCCTAGAATACTCCCAAGCATTCTGATTGGAAGGGTTTGATGGTTCCTTCTTAGAATCCTTAGGACACTGAGGCTGATGCTTTTGAGCGACCAATAGCTGTATTGTTATCACTGTGACGAGGTCCTGAAGTTTACCTAGTATTTGAAAGAAAGCAAGAAATGGCAGGCAACAGCAGCTTCTAAGTTCTAAAGCATACGAAAAAGAAGAAATGGAATATTTTTTTTGATAAATATCACTTGATTGAGCATTAAGAAGTCAATGTTTGGTTGGCGACTAAACAGAAAAGCACAAAAAAGCTTTTATTTTTCCCCCTGAATACCTCGGCCATTTTGTCTGCGAAAGCGCACAGTTTGAAATCAGATATCGAAACATCATCGGCCTGCCAATCGTATCAATTTCCAATTAATTAATTTCCATCAGTGATCCAGAACGCAAAAGTCGATGGACGGAACATTCTCTAGCCGGGCGGCCCGCCAAGTGTCAACTCAGGCACACGCGCGACAGAGAACGACGAAACCGGCCGGCGCAGAGAGAAAGAGAGAGCGTGCTAAAGAACCTTAGATTGGGAATCGCGTGCAATTAATTTTATAATCATAACTAGATGGCACGAGGAGCGGCAACATGGTGTTCACGGTTGCTTCTATTTAATCGACACCCCACGGGAATGTTGGATGGTTAGCGATATTGTCCACCGATCCATACACCTCCTCCCGGTACCACCCACACGACAGGATAGATTGAAATTGGACCCCCTTTCAATTACATAAGAACATGCAAATAAGCACCTTTTACCGATCCTGCTATGCGTAAAGCGCCATAGCCTACAACGTAATTGCCATCCGATTGGGCTTTAAACCATTTTTAATACTTTAGCTTTCCCACCGTTATCGTCTCGGACCAATCTTTCTTCATTTTATCAATGTGCATTTTGGACCGAAAAGTTCGACTTCGTCTGTCTAACTTCACATCGACTGGCGGGTTGTCCTTGCCGAAGGACGAACGTTTGCTAAAGCGCGCTGTCTCAGCGTGTGAGACGACGGTACACCGGGTGTGTAGAATCCAATTTCCTAATTAGTTTTTGATGGATTAGTATGCCTTTCAAAACTGACCGTTGGACGCCCGACGAGCAAGCTAGGTGCGAACGGAGATAACTGATACATTTTTCCATCCACTTTGACGCCATAACCAAGCAAAGGGCAGGCAGATGGGGAAAGATGGGGAGGTTCGGGAGCAAATAACTGGTTCAGGTGAATATTGAATATTACTTTAAAAAGGTAGCATCGGATGGCTAGGTCGGTGTGGTTATGCACATAAGCATGGTCAGCATGGCGTTTCTTACGATTTCCATCCACATAGCATTGTCATTGTATGCAATAATTGATTTCTTAAATCATTCATTATAAACTTAAGCACACAGGAACAAACACATACTGTAGGACCACTAAGAAGATGCTCTCTTTGAAGTATGAGAGTTAAAGAAGCGGCTTTAACTGTTTGCTGTCTTGTAGATCTGGATGTATTCTAATGAATCTAATCCTGTACGCAAATATTCAAAAAAGAATACGTTAGTTTTGCGGTCTTGTGCCACTGCAGGAGTCCTCTTAATCGTTTACGGTCGAGCGAAGTCGTCGTTTGTCATTCGTTTAGCATGGCCACGCCTGAGGAACGCATCAGTTCACAACATCACAACCGCAGACGAGGAGGCTGATCTCGGACATCATGTCTTAGGTTAGGCATCTTGGACGTCAGGCTCGCCAAACTGGCCGGCGTGTGAATACGTCGTGGAGGATGTCGAGCACGTGATGTTCCACTGTCCTCGGTTTGCTCGGGCACAACACGAGATGCAGCAGCAAAGCCACACCCGTTTGACGATGGACAATCTTGCAACGGAAATGTGTGCCAGTCGCACTACATGGGAAACAGTCCGGCCTGCCGTCAGTGGGGGATCAAACGGTGGGCGGAGTAGGCGGCCGCCGTTTCGGGAGCTTATACAGTCCCAGCTTCGTCCATTGAAGTAACTTATTTGACCAGTCTCTCATTTCGTAGTAGAATTAAGATAATATCTCAGGAGATGTGCCCAGCCCAGGACAACTCGAGATTGTTGTAAAACTAAAGAAAACCAGGAACTATTCGACAATTTTTTTTCTTCTGTTGTTATTGTACTACAACTACCTAATGATATGGGTTTTCTGTTGAGATCCTGTTCCTGTAGAATATCTTGGGCTTTCAAACGTTTATGACAGCCTGTCTAGTGGAAACATTAGAGCCATCACTTCTCCTCACGCATTCGCCGGCTATATTGACCAGCTTCGCACTCTGATACGGCCGGTAGTCTTCTACGGGCACGAGTCCTGGACTATGCTGGCAGAGGACGCCAATGCACTCGCCATCTTCGAACGGCGGGTGCTACAGACTATCTCTGGCGGTGTGTGCGAGCAGGGCGTGTGGAGAAGGAGAATGAACCACGAGCTAGCTGAGCTGTTTGACGATGTAGACATCCTGACGGTTGGCAAAGCCGGAAGGATACGCAGGTTGGGTCACGTGATGAGGATGCCGGACTCATGCCCTGCCAGGAAGGTGCTCGTCAGCGACCCGTTCGGCACGAGGCGCAGAGGAGCACAGCGAGCTCGTTGGCTGGATCAAGTGGAGTCAAACCTGAGGGATATCGGATGCAGCTGGGGGTGGAGGAGGCAGCCATGGACCGAGTTTCCTGGAAACTAATTGGACGCCAGGCCCTGTCTACAAGACGTGCTCCGTAGGAGCAGGCCAGGAAAGAAGAAGATGGACCAGCTTAAGATACTTCAAAGATTAGGCCGTCTGGTACTATGCTCGAAACATGGCTAGTCCACCGAAATATAGCGAATTCGTTACACAACAGTGAGGTCGTTCTACAACTCAAAGAGCTCATCACTGTTGTGGTTCCTCACATACAGGCCCAGAACATCTTCCTCAATGTTGGAGAGTCCATGTCTTGAAGGCTTATGTGAGTGCTGAAACTTCTAATCCAATGGGTCAGAAGAAATGCGAGCACAATTCTTCCTACCAGATTCATTTACTTTTCAAACAGAGAAGAATTGTTTTGAGCTCGAAATTTCTTGTTCAGGACTCAGGACTTCAGGAATGTGTACAGTATTCAATTTCTTTAGCTCCAGAAGTGGAATCCACCTTGCAACTGTAATTCTAGAAATGGGAACATAGGAATAAATGAACTATTTTGTTGTACGCAATCCGTTTGAGGTAATGAAAGAGAGATCAATCAGAACCTACTGGATCGAAGCCATTCGTAGACAACCCGGTGCGGTTCGGGTCTATTGAACTGATCGATATGTGAATTATGGGATGACTTCAACAGTCTAACAAACCTTCGGAAGATCACTAACATTGCCAGTGAGAGCGACAGAATTTTCACTACTGGAAATGTTGCTCTCCAGTACCCGATGATACGACTTTCTCACTAAAACGCTGCAATTCTGCCAAACAAAAAAGGAACACACACACTACACACGTATCCTTCCAGGGAGGTTCACTTCGTCACTCGCTCTTTTATTGTGGGGGATTCCATTATAAATGTACACACGACTTACTGCGTAAATTGCGCCACCGTTTCTTGATGACTTCAACTACATTAGGAAGACGGGTAGAGCATCTGGAAAAGACAAAACAAAACAGTACCGATATGAGAAACTGAACGACCCGGTAGATTCTATTAAGCCCGGTAGTTGGCGGCAAGAGCCAATACTCACAATTCTGATGCTATGACCCATGGCGTGTCCGGGCAGGTTGGTGCGGAACCGTGCGCGAACACTGCCGCTGTTACCGTGCGAACGGGTAATCTTGCCCCAGATGGCGCGGATGGTAGATTTCTTGTTGCTACCCGGATGGTTACGCTTGGTCTTGCCGCGGTACACATACACGCACCGCTTGCCGACGTAGAACAGGACGTTCTTGCGGTTGCGGCAACCATCAATCTTCAGCAGCGCAT
This sequence comes from Anopheles maculatus, assembly GCA_002091835.1. Classification (NCBI taxonomy): domain Eukaryota; kingdom Metazoa; phylum Arthropoda; class Insecta; order Diptera; family Culicidae; genus Anopheles; species Anopheles maculatus. The sequence continues at coordinate 313,432 of KZ061622.1, read as the reverse complement.
GACCCTCGTGCTGGTTGCGCTGTCCACGCTTGTAACCGGTAAACACAGCCTTGGCCCACAGCCGTCCGTAGCTCTTCTTCGGGCGCGGCAGGCAGGGTTTCGGGGTACGCTGTTCCTTCGCCCGCTTGACACGAGCACGGATAGCTTCCGGGGTTTGACGGGATTTGCGGTCTCCCTTCGGGGCGGCCTTGGCAGCGTCAGCCTTCGCTCCGGCCTCGGCCTTTCCTGCGGCCTTCTTTGGGGCGACCTTCTTGGCCGGCTTCTTAGCGGCGGCGGTGGCAGTATCAGCCATGTTCAGTTAGGCTACAATTAAATCGTGGACCAAATAAAAAAAACAGGTTAGTAGAGCGTGACGTTTGTGGGGAAAGGAAAATATCCATGAAAATCGGTCGTATCGTATCGCACACATTGATGCTTTTCATCTATTTAGTATCGATGCCACATACACTCGGGAAAGGATTTCGGTACACGAAACACGACAAACGCTTCTCCGCTCCGGCACATTTCGATTGTCAACAATCCACAATGAATACTGTTTCGTGGGGTTTATGTGATCGGTTCAACTTGATTCACGACGCACCACATGCTGCGCATAACGAGGGATGGATTCAGCACGGTTTGCAGCCAAATACGACGATTTTCATAGATATTTACACGGATTTTGGGATCTACCTCAAACAAAATGTGTCCAGCTAGCATACACGATGCCGGAAAAAGAGAGAGACAAGA
>KZ061622.1:262535-306055 GCA_002091835.1 Anopheles maculatus | reverse complement strand
AGCGGCTTTAACTGTTTGCTGTCTTGTAGATCTGGATGTTTTCTAATGAATCTAATCCTGTACGCAAATATTCAAAAAAGAATACGTTAGTGTTGCGGTCTTGTGCCACTGCAGGAGTAATCTAAATCGTTTACAGTCGAGCGAAGTCGTCGTTTGCCATTCGTTTAGCACGGCCACGCCTGAGGAACGCATCACTTCACAACATCACAACCGCAGACGAGGAGGCTGATCTCGGACATCATGTCTTGGGTTAGGCATCTTGCACGTCAGGCTCGCCAAACTGGCCGGCGTGTGAACACGTCGTGGAGGATGTCGAGCACGTGATGTTCCACTGTCCTCGGTTGGCTCGGACACAACACGAGATGCAGCAGCAAAGCCACACCCGTTTGACGACGGACAATCTTGCCACGGAAATGTGTACCAGCCGCACTACATGGGAAACAGTCCGGACTGCCGTCAGTGGCGGATCAAACGGTTGGCGGAGTAGGCGGCCGCCGTTTGAAGAGCTTATACAGTCCCAACTTCGTCTATCGCGACAGGTATTTGGAGTGGAGAAGTTTCCTCAGGCTGTAGTATGACCGATTGGCAGCCAGCACCCTTGCTCGCAATTACACGTTGCGTTGTTATCGGTGCTGAATTTTCACCCCAGATATTCTACTTTAGCCCAGTCGAATAAAGCCGGTACGTTCAATTCCTGTGACCATTGTTAATAATTAGTGCAACGGATATAGTACAAATAATTAATGGAAGCGCAAGAGGTCAGAGTATTCTGTATTGAAGTAACTTATTTGACCAGTCTCTCATTTCGTAGTAGAATCAAGATAATATCTCAGGAGATGTGCCCAGCCCAGGACAACTTGAGATTGTTGTAAAACTAAAGAAAACCAGGAACTATCCGACAAATCCTTTTCTTCTGTTGTTATGATACTACAACTACCTAATGATAAGGGTTTTCTGTTGAGATCCTGTTCCTGTAGAATATCTTGGGCTTTCAAACGTTTATGACAGCCTGTCTAGTGGAAACATTAGAGCCATCACTTCTCCTCACGCATTCGCCGGCTATATGGACCAGCTTCGCACTCTGATACGGCCGGTAGTCCTCTACGGGCACGAGTCCTGGACTATGCTGGCAGAGGACGCCAATGTACTCGCCATCTTCGAACGGCGGGTGCTACAGACTATCTCTGACGGTGTGTGCGAGCAGGGCGTGTGGAGAAGGAGAATGAACCACGAGCTAGCTGAGCTGTTTGACGATGTAGACATCCTGACGGTTGGCAAAGCCGGAAGGATACGCTGGTTGGGTCACGTGATGAGGACTCATGCCCTGCCAGGAAGGTTCTCGTCAGCGACCCGTTCGGCACGAGGCGCAGAGGAGCACAGCGAGCTCGTTGGCTGGATCAAGTGGAGTCAAACCTGAGGGATATCGGATGCAGCTGGGGGTGGAGGAGGCAGCCATGGACCGAGTTTCCTGGAAACTAATTGGACGCCAGGCCCTGTCTACAAGACGTGCTCCGTAGGAGCAGGCCAGGAAAGAAGAAGATGGACCAGCTTAAGATACTTCAAAGATTAGGCCGTCTGGTACTATGCTCGAAACATGGCTAGTCCACCGAAATATAGCGAATTCGTTACACAACAGTGAGGTCGTTCTACAACTCAAAGAGCTCATCACTGTTGTGGTTCCTCACATACAGGCCCAAAACATCTTCCTCTCGAACGCCACTTAGAGGTTTTCGTCAATGTTGGAGAGTCCATGCCTTGGAGGCTTATGTGAGTGCTGAAACTTCAAATCCAATGGGCCAGAAAAAATGCGAGTACAATTCTTCGTACCAGATTCATTTACTTTTCAAACAGAGAAGAATTGTTTTGAGCTCGAAATTTCTTGTTCAGGACTCAGTAATGTGTACAGTATTCAATTTCTTTAGCTCCAGAAGTGGAATCCACCTTGCAACTGTAATTCTAGAAATGGGAACATAGGAATAAATGTACTATTTTGTTGTACGCAATCCCCTTGAGGTAATGAAAGAGAGATCAATCAGAACCTACTGGATCGAAGCCATTCGTAGACAACCCGGTGCGGTTCGGGTCTATTGAACTGATCGATATGTGAATTATGGGATGACTTCAACAGTCTAACAAACCTTCGGAAGATCACTAACATTGCCAGTGAGAGCGACAGAACTTTCACTACTGGAAATATTGCTCTCCAGTACCCGATGATACACGACTTTCTCACTAAAACGCTGCAATTCTGCCAAACAAAAAAGGAACACACACACTACACACGTATCCTTCCAGGGAGGTTCACTTCGTCACTCGCTCTTTTATTGTGGGGGATTCCATTATAAATGTACACACGACTTACTGCGCTTAAATACGCGACGGGTAAAGCATCTGGAAAAGACAAAACAAAACAGTGCCGATATGAGAGAAACTGAACGACCCGGTAGATTCTATTAAGCCCGGCAGTTGGCGGCAAGAACCAATACTCACAATTCTGATGCTATGACCCATGGCGTGTCCGGGCAGGTTGGTGCGGAACCGTGCGCGAACACTGCCGCTGTTACCGTGCGAACGGGTAATCTTGCCCCAGATGGCGCGGATGGTAGATTTCTTGTTGCTACCCGGATGGTTACGCTTGGTCTTGCCGCGGTACACATACACGCACCGCTTGCCGACGTAGAACAGGACGTTCTTGCGGTTGCGGCAACCATCAATCTTCAGCAGCGCATGACCCTCGTGCTGGTTGCGCTGTCCACGCTTGTAACCGGTAAACACAGCCTTGGCCCACAGCCGTCCGTAGCTCTTCTTCGGGCGCGGCAGGCAGGGTTTCGGGGTACGCTGTTCCTTCGCCCGCTTGACACGAGCACGGATAGCTTCCGGGGTTTGACGGGATTTGCGGTCTCCCTTCGGGGCGGCCTTGGCAGCGTCAGCCTTCGCTCCGGCCTCGGCCTTTCCTGCGGCCTTCTTTGGGGCGACCTTCTTGGCCGGCTTCTTAGCGGCGGCGGTGGCAGTATCAGCCATGTTCAGTTAGGCTACCAAATAAAAAAAAAAACAGGTTAGTAGAGCGTGACGTTTGTGGGGAAAGGCAAATGTCCATGAAAATCGGTCGTATCGTATCGCACACATTGATGCTTTCCATCTATTCACTATCGATGCCATTCAAGTGGCCACACTCGGGAAAGGATTTCGGTACACGAAACACGACAAACGCTTCTCCGCTCCGGCACATTTCGATTGTCAACAATCCACAATGAACACTGTGTTTCGTGGGGTTTATGTGATCGGTTCAACTTGATTCACGACGCACCACATGCTGCGCATAACGAGGGATGGATTCAGCACGGTTTGCAGCCAAATACGACGATTTTCATAGATATTTACACGGATTTTGGGATCTACCTCAAACAAAATGTGTCCAGCTAGCATACACGATGCCGGAAAAAGAGAGAGACAAGAGCAGTGGTTGAAAGCTGCTGTCATATGACGTTCGAACTGCTTCCGCTTTCAACTGTCAACAAATGGAGATAAAGCTATGAGCCATCGTTGAATTCTTCAGCGTGCAGCATCGAATATACAACTGGAGAGAGTTGTTCATCGAGCATTTGTAGAGAAAAATATAATTTGGTGCTTTCTGTGTTGTTTGATGAAGTGTTCGTCCCATAAACAAGAAATAAACTTATTTTGTCTTCTCTTCTCATTTACTATGTAGGCGCGCTCCTCTTCGCCGAAAGCCCACAAACGAACAACACAATCCAGACGTTCCAGACACAATCCAAAAATCCTGCTCGATAGTACTGCAAAGACTCAGTACAAAAAATGGCATGAAATGTAGTGAGTCCATGAGAAATAGTGAATCAATTTGTGCAAAACAAAACGGAAACAAAATCTGTGCAATCAATTCAAGATCGAGCGAATCCGGTTCAACATGAAACATTTCGATGGCTTCTTCAGGCGAAATGAAGAAAAACGATTTTCTTCTGTCAGCACACCTAAGCTGTCTACATCTTGCCATTGCACTTTGTTTACGTTTAGCTCGCGTTTTTTTGTTGTGCCCCTACTTGCTGCAAATTAAGATTAGGTTTACGCGCAAAACTTACTTTTCTCATTATGGATGAGAGTGATAAACCAAACTATTCGGAAGTGAAACTAATAGAGCTCATCAAGCGGCAGCCTGCCGTGTGGAACAAACATGACTCGCTATACAGCAATAAGATCGCAGAAAAGACAGTATGGGAAGAAATCAGCAATCTTCTGGAAACAGACGGTAGGTAGCTTCCGCATATCCCGTACATCAATGGCATCTACGTGTACCAATCTTACTTTTCCTAATGTAGTTGAAGTCATCAAGAAACGGTGGCGCAATTTACGCAGTCAGTTTCAGCGAGAGTGTCGGATGCCACGCGCCTCCAAATGGAAGCATTTTGAACGATTAAGCTTTCTAACGGGAAACATGTCACCGATGAACGGTTCACTTGACTGTAGAGAACAGGACGAAGAAGGTATTTGCGGGGCATGGTTGCCGATAGGGAGTCTCTGCTAGCGTCTAATTGTGTTGGTGTTTTGTTTCAGATGATCCGATCCGAATTGAACGACCACCAAAGCGAGCATCGATGGTGCTCAAGGAGCCGAAGGAAGAACCACCATTTGAATGGGCCTACGCTTCTCCAACTATGTTACACCAGAGGGCAGAAAAAAGCACACCACCAGTTCAAGCGCCACCATCATCAGTTCAAGCACCACCGCCAGGAGTTAGCGATGACGGCAATTACTATTTTGCGCTCAGCTTGGTAGGCATCCTTAATTCCATCCCAAAGAGTCAAGAGCTAGCCGCTCGTTTGGCGGTGCTAAACGTGCTGAAAGATTTTCAGCAACCGCAAGCAGAAAGAAGTTTGCAAGCGCAGCCGGACGATTAAAGGTTTAGTTTACGATTATTATCCGTTTAGTTGTTTATGTTAAGTACGGTGGTTTTACTATTGGATGAATTGTGTGAGAAAAAGACACAACGAATGGTACAAAAAAAAAACACAAGCGCGCAACATATTTCTTACTAATATCACTAAGAGGTTTTATTGTTTATTGTTTGTAGCATTTTTTAGATTGTAGTGACGAAAGCGCATCGTATTAATATGTACAAAAAACACGTTAACAAGCTGTTATTTATTCCGCGTTCGATCGATCTTCCACCTCATTCATCAGTCTATCGGACACAGTGCCGATTTGCAAGAACATTTCCTCTTTCTACTGCTGCCGCCGTCCTTCTTCATTGCTAGGAATTTTCGATGATTCGCACGTGAATCGGCGCGCACTGCTAATTGAGAGCATTCGTTTTAAAACCAAAACAAAAAACGTTCCCATAGTAACACTATGATAAATGTCCATTCGTTTTCCTTTTCCACTCGTTAATTTATCGCTTCAATGGTTGCTTTACCCGCGCACGATGGACGTCCTACCTACACGATAGGAGTGTGTGTGTGGAGAGTTGACAAAAAAAGTGATTGTAAAATATAAAACGCTTATCAAACCGTGGGAACTCAACTGCCGCAAAAACAAAACAAAACCTATCTATCTGATCAGAAAAATAAATTAAAGCTGGCACTTCGGTACGGTCGGTCCCCACCCGCAAGTAACTCTGCACGACGGTACTGTGTGTGTGTATGTCTAATGTGTCCGAAGGATTTCATGCTACCAACGATGCGTGAAACCTTCAGGTTGTTTCCCTAGAGCCAAGAACGATGCAAAATCTGATCCACCTGAGCCGCATAAATTCGCAAATATGTTGTTGCGTGATTTTAGATCTAACGAAAGGAACCGAAGGAAGGGGGGGGGGCGTAAGGGAACAACAAGGCCTGGCCGCTCTCACATTTACGTAAAGTGGAACTTAAACTGGAAGGGAGACCCGTGATGGAAGTGATGGAACGGATTACCTCCACCGAACCCATTCCGGCCCGCCTCCGGATCGAGCGGATCCTGGCCGGCATCGAACTGTCGCCGCTTTTCCGGATCCGTCAGCACCTCCTTCGCCGCCGCCACATCGATAAACTTCTTCTCGGCCATCTTCTTCTGGTCGCCCTCCTGGAAATTGTCCGGGTGCCACTTTTGGGCCGCCTTTCGGTACGCTTTCACAATTTCCTGCTTGGTGGCGGTACGCTTTACGTTCAGAATTTTGTAATAATCGCGCCGTTCGGCTTGCTTTTGAACGCGCTGCGCATGCTCAATGCCATCCTTGGCCCGCTGCAGATTGTCGTTAATGTCGAGCGCTTCACGGTACTGGGCGATCGCTTCATCGTACATTTCGGCCCCTATGAGGGCTTCGGCCCGATCGCACATCACCTCCGGATCGGGATAAATGTCGAGCGCTTCCCGGCAGCGGCCGACCGCATCCGTAAACTCTTCCTCCTTTACGAGGCAGCTGCACAGCAGCTGCTTACCATTGTACACAATCATCGGAACGTCCGGTTCCAGCTTGACTAGTTTTTCACCCCCGGCTATGCAATCCTTAAAGCGCTGTTCTTCCTGTGCCTGCTGTGCGTCCACGTACACTTTGTCGACCTTTTTGATTTTCTTATAGAACGGAAAGCAATCTTTGTGCTCCGGGTCGAGCTTCAAACACTCGCGGATCTCTTTCAGGGCGGCACCCGAATCGCCAATGTCGTACAGGATGCGGGACAGCTGATAGTATCCGTCCGTGCTGTCGTGCGATAACCGATTGACGGAGCGGAAATCACTGACCGCTGCCATCCGGTCACCGATGCGCAGGTACATCTGTGCCCGGGACTCTCGTATCGCTACCGACCAGGGACAGACCTCGAGCAGCTGGGTGAGCAGTGCGATGGCCGTATTAAAGTCACCCCGCTCCATCAGATCCACACACAGCACCCACTGATCGCGGGCCGGCCCAATACGGCTAAAGTGCACGTTTGCCTCCGGGTTGTGCGGATCCATGCGCAGCACCACCATCAGATCCAGCTCGGCGTTCTCAAAGTCGCCCATCTTCAGGTACACGGAACCGCGCTGTGCTCGGGCCGCGGTAAAGTCGGGCTTCAGCTCGAGCACGCGCGTAAAGTCGCTGATGGCAAATTTGGCTTTCCCGAGCGCGAAGTACACTGTGCCACGCTTAAAGTAGGTAAGATAGTTGTTCGGGTCACCCTCTGCAGCGAAAAGGAAAGTGGAGAAAACGACATTTAGTAACAACTGGGGTGGCTGACAGGTGCTGTGCATGGCTGATTATCGGTAACATCATGAATCGGGATGGCCATTATCGGCGGAGGGTTCCCCAAACACAAGTCCAAGGGACACGTCACTTTCAAGCAGACAGTGTAAATACACAACGAATGAAGCCGACAGTACGTGTCTGTGCGATACTGATAGTGATAAGTATTATCAAGCTTTGTGTGTGTGTGAGTGTGTTTGTGAGTACATTTTCCATTTGTGCAAATAATCAAATTCCCGAAACGCACTACACAATCGAGCGGTAATCAGGTTTAGAATCACTATTTAACCAAGTGGTACATAATGATAGCCGCTTAATAAATTTATTATGTACATTAAAAGTCACTTCGGTAAATAAATTGCATTCCACAGAACAAACAGCTGATGAACGTGCGTTTGCAAAGTAAACAACAACCATCAGCGTCTGCTTCGTTTTACAAAGCAACGCCAACTTAGTACACTATGCGTTAATCGTCAACCAACCTCAGCTTGACCATGAACATGAACACCAAAGCAGTCTATGCACGCACTTATGTTTTGCAACGGCTACTTACCGACAGCTGCATGGTAGTGCGTTAACGCATCCGATAGCTGACCTCGGGCCAAGAAGTCTCGGCCAATTTCTAGATGCCGATCGATTTCAGCTTGTGAGGCAGTTTCTGCACCTGCAACAGAAAGATACTCTGGCTCATTAGCGGAAGCTGCAGACGACTTGTGGTTAATTGCATTAACAGTTTCGCAAGATGGCATTGCCCATATAGACACACCAAACGGGGGTGAAGGGATTGGGCGGTTTGTTTTGCTGCAGTAGTATTGGACACGTCAGTACCGTGTGTTGCGTGGGAACGGGGGGGGATTCGTACCCACTGAAAAGTAGCAAACAAAAAAAACACCCCGAAACGTCCCAAAACTTACCTTCGAAAAACAGTTCTATAAATAGGAATAATAGCACGGTTCCCAACCGCCGGCTATCGGCCAGCTGTGACGAGTCGTGAATATTTAACAACATTTCGTCGAACCCGTGTTTTCTCCGTCTTTACCCCGTTTTTGGTTGGGTTCCTTCTTCAGTCTCTGCAACCGGAAAGTCCCGTTCGGTTGCTGCTTGTGCTCCGGGAGTGTGCTCTACTCTTTGATATGTTCACTTTTTCACTGTCCAATGTGCTACGGCAATGTTCTGCATCGCAACCTGCAAGTATTACTGCTGCTGCTTATGTCTTCACTCACTTGAGCGAGCAAACGGGTGCACAAACTGTATTGTTTCCGAACTCGTTCGTTGTTTTAACTTTTTGCTGCGATCAAAATTTACGTGTTGACAATCTGCACTCCGTCAGTGACAGCCAGCAATGTGTGTGTTGAACGCTGATTGGTCGAAAAGCTTGATGCACAACGGGTTGCATTAACGGGAAATATGATGACACTTTGCGGAACAGCTTATTACAACGGTAATTTATTATGAAAGTATGATGGTGAATTAGTGTATGTTTAAAATTTTGGAGCGTTTTGTGCTCTAGAAACTAAGCTATTGGAGTTTAAAGTTTATGAAGCTTTCACACAGTTTTTATTTAAAGCGTATAAATTGTGTACTAAAACCTTTAAAACATATCCTGAACACATCCTTATTCTACATTTAGCAATAAATTATTTGGAACAACCCAAGACAAATAGCTTTGATAAATAGTTTTGCGGAACTCTTATGCTGTTTTATAGCTCTTTAAGGTTACCATCAATCTACTCTTAGCTTCATTGGCAGTACACTCTTCCGAGGCTTTGGTCTGCTTTTGCTGGCAAAATTTTATCGTTGTTTAAATATTTTAAATCCTGCTAATCGCATCATAATCTTTATTTATCCATTTATCTGTTTAATGAATATGGAAGTATGGCCGTTAATGCTGCTCTCGTTTCATATCATACTCCTATGCTTAAACCCTATAAAACTACCGCCACCCTGCACATATCTTGCACCGCTTACCGAGCCTGCCACATGTGCAAACTGTGCGGATCACGATTCTCCAATATCACCTCGTCGATGATGGCCCGCACATCGTACGAGATGTCCGTGTTGCGCAAATCGAACTGCTGGAGCGTTTTATTTTCGTAGACACGCTGCAGCAACCGTTCACCCATGGCCGGCGAAAGACGGTTTGAGGAGATGTCGAACCGCTTGATTGTGTAATTGAAACGTATCAACATCAGCAGACACTCCTCGATCTGTTCGTCGATCGAACAGCAGCTAAGATTGAGTCTACGGAAAACGGGAAGCAAAGAAAGGAATTAATCATAAAAGGCTGAAAAGGCTGTCCACAGCTCCCAGATGCTTACTCCTGCAAGGGCATGTAGAACACGCTCGTCATGATGATTGCCGCACCGTCCGTAAGGATAGGGTTGAGCCTCAGGTCGAGCTTTTCGATTTGACGATGGCGCAGTCGCCAGGTAAGCTCCTGGACGCTCTCAGGAGCTATGGGACAACCACAGGAGATGTATATTAGTGATCACACCATCTCGGAGGAACCACTCAGTGGCCATCACTTACACAAAAAGTTGTTGGTCAGTATAATCGAAAGAGTGCGGATGGATGGGCTCACAGAACGCACGCAACCCAATGTCCCCACAGCGACAGTGAGGAAACGCAATCGTACGCAGGTTTGGACAACCCTTGCCAAGTGCTGCACTGATGCGCTTCATCATGGTTGGTTCAAGTTTGCTGCTGTGCAGTCGGAACTCCGTCAGCTCACTGCACCGCTCGATACCTTGCGTCATCAGCTTCACATCCATCTCGGTAATTGTGGCACAACCGAGAAAGAAGTTGTGTCCCACATCCTTCACGTCGTAGGTCAGACTGATGCGCTGCAGTCGATGCAAGTTGGCCAACACTACATCCAGCGGTACGTGGTCACTGTTGTCCGAAAGCGAAGGTTGAAGCCGTTCGATACGCAACTCCCGTACGAACGGTGAACACAGATCGACAATCTTCTTGATCCCTTCTTGATCGTAATCGTTCGGCTTAAGATGCTCCACCATCTCGGACAGATGCTGCTCGAGGTAGATGCGTATCCATGGTTTTGTGCCAACCTCTATCGGTACGAAGCTACGCCAGCGGTGGTGAAAAGCTCGTTTCCAAAACGCATCGCTGCGTACCCGGGAACAAAGATTCTCCAGCGGGAAGTTCAGATCGAGCAGATCGAGTAGGTACTGGCGATCTTCACACAGCGGTAGCTCCCGAAAGTATGGCACGGTCATCCAATTTTCGGCTATCGCTTTCAGGCAGAGAATCTTGAGCGGTTCCGGCACGTTCAGATCCCAGTCGAGATTGATGGCATCCAGCAGACGATTCTTGTCCCGATTCAGATGCCGAGCGCACATGTACGCCCGGTATGTGTTGAGGTCCAGCGTGTTGGGATACTTCATTGCAGACACTTGACTGTTTTAGAAATCCGATAAATCTCTAGTTCTTTTCCGCGATTGTCCTTCTTCGTACGAAGCGTTCCGACGCACTAAACAATTTTTTCGCACCAAGAGCAACAGAAACCGTCTATGTGCAGGGCGCGGGAAGTTTGATCGATATCCGTGCCTTCCGGTTGCAAACAACTTGCCAAATGCAATACACCCACTTGTTGCACTTGGGAAAAAGCAAAATGTACATCACCAACAACAAACAGCGCGCGCGACGTTCCACTACTCTTCGCACGTCTGGTTGTTGTGACACTGCTACAACAACTGCTGCTATTTCGTTTGCTGTGCGCTGGGACTGTTTTTCCTCCGCAATATTCCGATGCTCCGATTGCAGGAGGGGAAGAAAATGCTGAAGCGTTTGGGGAAAAACGCACATACAACGTTTTCCATTCTTTTTTTTCAAACTTTCAGGGGGAAACATCATACGCGGGACACGACGAGGCAGACAAGCTAACGCCAGCTGTCTGGTCGCGTCTCGGTTGGTGATGTTGTTGACCATCCATGTCGCGTACGCCAGCGCACGGTTTACGACTAGGAAGGTCTGATGTTCGTCCTCTAGTTCCCGGCTCCAAACATAGTAGGACTCGTAGAATGCAACTTTCACTGTACTGTTTTGACAATAGAGCACCGCGACGACATCTCATCATCTAAAGCACCGGCAGATCTCAGTCCTGAAATCTGCCCCAATCAATCCCTCATCACAACACATCACATCCCCAACGATAAGCGATGGGTCGCGTGCAATTTTGCTAAAATTAAATACCGCTCGTTTTTAATGCCGTTTTTGTTTTTGCCTCGCGGCCATCGACGTTGCGGCGGAAATCCTCTTGAAAATTATGACGTCCACCAGAAAACGATCAACCAACGAGAGAGATCAACGCTGGGGCGTACGATCACGATGTGTCGACACACAGGCACAGCAGCCAGCAAGAGCAGCAGAACACACATCTGTGATTTTTATTGGTTCTCGGACGCACCGGCTCCGCCACAGAAACCAGTTAATCTGTTATATTTTTGCTTCCCCTTTTGGCACGGGATCGCCACGGTCACAAACCTTGGCAGAGAGCATATGCAGAGATATGTAGGGCAGAGACACACAGTTCGGCTGTAAAAGCCAAGGGTGTACATTTATTTTTTCACTAGACTATCGCCCCTTTCCTCGCACATTATCAACTTTCTTAAATAAATCATTGCTTAAGCGAGAGGAAACGTTCTCCAAGGTCACCGGGAGGAATACAATTCTGTTTAATGGATTTTCTTTCAATGTGGTCAAAATAAATAGTGGAAAATTGGAAAAGACAAATTTCCATGCATGTGCGATGTGCAAGTTAGCGGGTGCGATCGGCTTTTTTAGCTAATATTTGGACATAGCGTGACCTTCATTTAATTTATTTTTCTGATCAGATAGATAGGTTTTGTTTTGTTTTTGCGGCAGTTGAGTTCCCACGGTTTGATAAGCGTTTTATATTTTACAATCACTTTTTTTGTCAACTCTCCACACACACACTCCTATCGTGTAGGAAGAACAATTTAATTTGTTTTTCTCTTTTTTAAAAGTGTTTTGAACAACTTTGTTCTTTACTTTATGATAACATTAGTAAAGAAGGTGTATTGTGCGCGTTGTTTTGAAACAATGAATGTGGTCTTTTGCAGGAGTAAAAATCATGATTTAAATAGAAAAAATTAGACAAAATGTAATCAAATAATAATGCTTTGGATGATCACTTCTAGTAAAGTGTATTAATAGAAAAAGAGTAAAAACATGTTTGTAATTTGAAACGGGTTGCCCCGGCCCACACATGACGAGGTGGCCGAGAGGTTAAGGCGTTGGACTGCTAATCCAATGTGCTCTGCACGCGTGGGTTCGAATCCCATCCTCGTCGAATATATTTAACGTTGATGTAAGTTTACTTTGTTTTATTTTCCCATCCCATTCCCATCTAAACAAACGAAATCAATAAATAGGACTGAAGGCCGCCATCTTCAAACAATAACACAAGGGAAGAGAAGAAAAGTAGCATTGTTGTGTTGTTGTTTCGTGGTATAATCACATATTTTAATATATGTATATATATATATTTATTTCTTGTTATATAATATTTTTTGGTATTTATATTCTCATATATATTCATTCTCTCTTTCTCTGTTTTGTTTTGCTCCTCGTTTCGAATGAATGAATTTGTTTTTCCACTTCTTTCTTTGCTCTTTGTTTTTCGCACGACGACAAACTACGCTTTGTTTATCTTTTTTTCTTCTTCCTCATTAGCGTGTGTGTGTGTGCGCATCTTTGTAGATGTGTATGTGTGCGCGTTTTACTTTGTTTTTCTGTGTTTTGTTCCGTTACGTTTTGTATCATCATATACCACACTGTATTCTATTTGCAACTTTTACAACTTGCTTTGTTTGCTTACATCATCACACATATACAAGGGCGCACACACACACACACCAAGGTGCATCGCGTATCGGTATGATAGGTTTTTTTTGTGTTTGTGTTATTTTCTTCTCTGGTTTTTTGCTTCCTATATGTCATTTCTCCATAAAAGTGGGGTTATCTTTGTCAGGCTTTTCCCAGTTTTGTATCATTTTGCTTGTGTGTGTATTTTTCTTTCTTCACTTTCTTTCTCTCTTCTTCTTCTTCTTCATTATCATAATATTCCAGTTTTCGCTAGGGATTTTTTCCCTGCTGGCGCGGGCATTTGTGTGTGTTTTTTTCCTTTCCCACGGTGGGGGCACCAAAACCAAATGAGGATGGTGGGAGGGTGGGGGGGTATGGCAAGGGAAGGGACGACGATAAACTCTACTTATTACACGTGCGCACATATTGATCCTTTCTCTGCACCGCATCAGCTGTTGTGACCACGTGTTTTTGCTTCTGCAGCTTCAATGTGGCACCATCTTCAAAGAGGTTTTTATGTGTTTACTTTTGCTTTTACGACAAAATAACAGCGACATTGCACACGCACATACGCACACACATACAAAGAGACAGACACACTCGATCGTGGGTTCACGCGCACGCATACTCACACACATGCACACATACACATTCACGCCAGTTCATGTTTGGTTTTTGTTTCCTCTTGTGCTATGATAATCTATCGTCCTGGCTTTATTCCTTCGGCAAAACAACAAAACAACATTATAGCTGGTGCCATACCTGTTGAATCTTTCCTTTTCCAATTCTCCTATCTTCCGATGAGACTGCTGCGGGTGGGGGCTTTGCTTCCAATTTTCCATTTTAGTTTTGTTCAACGTCTCATGTAAGTTAACTAAAAGCTCACACGCCGGAGCATGTGTTTGTGTTCATCCTGTTATCACACAAGGATATACGAACAAAGTTTTCATTCAATAATTTATGTATGCGACATTTTCTATCGCTATAATCCTTAACGGTCCATCGTCTTGGGAGCATATCATGTTTTTTTTCCTCCGAAGAAGTTTGACAGCTAATTAGTTTTAATGTATCACTTTCACGGCCTACTCGATCGTACATGTTGTACACACGCTCAAAAGAATTTCCTCTAATAAAATTCCCTACGCACACGGCAATTGTCATGCATACTCACACTCATAAACACACACACATACATTCTCGCACACACTTACACGAGCGGATTTAGAGGTGTCATTAGAAGAGAAGGGACAACTACTAACAAAAGTCCGCTGTTGCTGCTGTTGCTGCTGCTACTGCTGAAAGGGACAGCGGATGGATACAAAGGGGTGGTTTTCTTCCTCGTTTTCTTCTGCTTTTTCTTAGGTACACGGTGGGACATTTTGGTTTTGCTTAATTCGCACTTCATTACCACCTACACAGAACGGACTGGATAAGGATATGCTTCAAGCCGGACAATGGACAAACCTCGAAAGGATTATTCGATCGGAAAATGCCCAGTACATGTCCAGGAACGCACCGCAATTTCTGGAAAATCTGGACCCACACCTGCAAGCCATCGGCCACTCCAAAACAGAGCGTGTGTATGCTACACACATACGCACCGACAAAACCCATCATTGCTAAGAGCGCTAACAAAATGATCCTTTGCTACGCCATTTTGTTGCTCCACCACCAAGTTATCAGCTACTAGCGGTCACACACGCAGACACACGCACGCACGAACAAACATTTGTTTTGTTTACCCGTCCGGCCGTGCTCCCCCTTAAATGTATGTGCTTGTTTAATTTTGTGTCGCTTTGTTTCCGTTTTGTTTTGTTTCTTAAAACCGATTACATTAGTATCTTCCACGCGCTACTACTACTTTGTGTATTAGTAGTAGTATCATTTTGACTCGCTTTTCTCGCTTGATTCATTTTTATAAATTTCTTAATTTATGTTCTCACTTTTACTTTTGTTCTTATATGTATTTGTGTATATCTATATGTATATGTATATATATATATATATGTTCTGCAATATATATATATATGCTTTTCCAATTTTTTTCTCTCTCTCTCTCTCCATGTTCTGTGCTTTGACGCCTGTATACACACAAACAGCGTTTAACTCTCCTTTTTTTCTAATTCTTCCGTTTTGTGTATTTGCTTTCTTATTTGTGTACTCGGTTCTGCTCTGCTCCGCTATCGTTTTGCTTGTGCTTGGTGGTTTTTGTTCTGTTTTGTTTGTTTTTGTATTCCACAAGTTCCACCCGAATTTTCCTCTTTGTGTGTGTATGTTTGCGTCCTACAAGCGCTCCGTCGTACTGTCTTTCAAGCTTTGTGTTTGGAGTAGCTCAGTTTACATTATTTCATTATTTATTTTTTCCTTTTCTGCACTTTTTGTTTATTGTTTCTGCTTGCTTGCTTGGTTGCTTGTTTCGGTATCATCGGTTCTGTTTAATGTGTATGTTTTTTGTTTGTTTTATTCATTTCTTATTTTTGGTATATGTTCAAGTACACAAAGTTCGCCTTGTTTCGAGGTGTTGTATGTTTTTTGTAGATGTTTCACTAGACGTAGTTTTTGTTTGTTTGTTCATTCAGCTTCTGCCACTGAGGATGCTTCTGTTTTTTTTTATCTTTCTTCGTTTTTTTGTTTGCTCTGTTCATCGGTCACTGTATGGGGACGATGTATTGTTACGGTTAGTATTGGAGTGTTTTAATCTACCTAACATGCAACTAATGTACACGCACTGCTCATCTATTCCTTCACACCAATTAAGTTCCGTATGGTAATTTACCGCGATTAATTTGCCGGTGTTTCAGTTTCATTTTGTTAAACATATACACAACTTTTGCTGCCGTTGTAGCGCTCTTGTGTACCATAGTGTCGGGCCGTGGAAGAGGAAAAAAACTCCATTCGGAATGAAGCTGCTAGTATTGCAAGCTCTGTTGACTGTGCAACTTATTCACTGGTGGGCTCATGCACGTCACGCGAGTGACACTGAGCGGTCCAGAAAAAAAGAGAAGTTACAGTCGAAAAAATAAAGAATTAATGCGCATTGGGTGCAGAAGGAAGAATATGCGAAAAATGATAAATCATAAGTATTGGATCATCCATAGGATCTACAAGCATGGGAGGCCACCGTATACCGCATCGTAAAGGATCTATGGAGTGGTCCTAAGCAATGAAAATCGGAATGTTGGGCCTTAAAGTCCGTGCGTACACCAAACATTATAAAGATTGTTCGCCCATCCGGTACATTCCATCGAGAAGCTTATCACATCTCTGAGAAATCCGTTCGGAGAATCAACTTTTCAGTGTAGATGCTGTCACCAACCGAGGTCGGATCTTGCCAATTCACTAGACAAAATTTAAGGATGATCCCGAAGCGTTCAACGAAGCCCGTTTTCGAAATTCCTACTGCACCCTGTAGACACGCGCTGATTTAGAATCAATTTCGGTGTAAAAACTTCCATTTTCGACACAATACACTAGCACAATACAATACACTTTTTCTAAGCCCTCTACAGTGGCCAGAACCTTTTTCCTATGTACTTTACATTCGCATTTCATACAATTGCAGCGTAAGAAATAAAAACCAAACATGCGTTTTGCGTTCCGATCCATCACAAACGTGCCAACAGCAGGAAGCCATTACTGGATACAGATGGGTACTACAAACATTTGCACCTACAAACATTTGGTTCGGCTTCGGCCCACTAGAGGCATCCGCCAAGCTGGTTTCTTCAACTGTGCTTTTCCTCCCGTTTGCGTAAAAGGCCTTGGTGCCGCAGCAACATGCTTGTAGAGTTGTTCATTTTTTAAACTTCCCCATACCGTAGATGTTTGGTTGTGTGTTTTTGCGCTGCGCTTGTTTTGCTAATATTATCAGACGGATTTTTGTGCTTTCGCTTTTCTTTTTACTCGAAAGTTCTCTGTTACCTATCGAGTGCAATTATATATGGCTCATTCCTAATACTCATGCCGTTACAGTAAGCGATGGTGACGTTTGGAAGGCACGATTAGGGCCTTCCAATTTTCTCCATCGCAACATCACAACTATCCATCATTCCAACTATCGCTGTGAGGTGAAAGAGCATGTCCCCAATGGGTGATGGAGCCAGCTCGATTCATTCATGGCGGAACCGTGGTACAGAATAGAGCGTGACAGAAATTTGTAAAAAGACATTACCACCGTCAATTTTCCGTGGATTCTACTTGCCGCCCGACCAAACGCACCCGTATATGAAAGCTCAAAGCCTCTGTCTGTCTCTTTGTATTGATGTCCATCATTCCAACTATCGCTGTGAGGTGAAAGAGCATGTCCCCAATGGGTGATGGAGCCAGCTCGATTCATTCATGGCGGAACCGTGGTACAGAATAGAGCGTGACAGAAATTTGTAAAAAGACATTACCACCGTCAATTTTCCGTGGATTCTACTTGCCGCCCGACCAAACGCACCCGTATATGAAAGCTCAAAGCCTCTGTCTGTCTCTTTGTATTGATGGCTTTCCCGGGAAGCAGTATCGATTCTGAAAGGTACTTGTGGCAAAACTAGTATTTATGACCCCCGTACAGGCAGACGCAATTAACAGCCTTTTACTCGATTTCAGGATTTATGACCAAAAATGCGGCCAAGCGGTTAGGCTGCACTGATGGAGAAAATCAAATCCGAAGTCATCCATTCTTCAAAGATATGGACTGGGAGGCGCTGGAGCAGCGCAAAGTTCGACCACCATTCCGGCCACGAGTGGTACCGACCGCTACCGGGGTGAGCTGTACAACCGTCTTACTAATCACTTCTTCTTCGTCTCTACTTACAGCGAAGTGCTCGCGATGCACTAAACTTCGACACCGAGTTCACGAAGGAGGATCCCGTGCTAACGCCGGTGCCGAACGATATCATACGATGCATCAATCAGGACGAATTTTCGGGCTTTTCGTTCACGAATCCGGAGTTTGGTCCGGAAAGGAAAATCGTTTGCTAAGTTGCCGCTTCCTGGGGAGCATTCCTTCCGAGTGAGAAGCGAGAAGGTAAAGAGTATTGATGGAGAGAGCGAGATGCAGCACACATTAAGCACACGTCGATGTTTTCCACCGGGACACAACATCCACACACGCAAACGTGTTTAGCGGTTGTTATTGTGCGTGTGTGTGTGTGTGTATTATTCATGGTGAACAGAAGAATCGTTGATTTGAATTCAATTGGATATAATATGTGTGTCGTGGTAGCATTAGCATCTTCCTTACTGTAGTTAAGAAATTTTTTAGTTTCCTTTTCACCTTTCTGCAGTTTCTAGGTTTTTATTTGTTTAGCAAACAGATTAAGCAGCACAGGGAAATACGTCCAAAACAAAAACACAACAGAAGAGTGTGGAATTTGCGAGAAATCAAAGTTGCGTAAAGTGCGATTTACTTCTACGAAAAGGAAACAAAATGGGGTTCCATACCTTTCGGTTACTATCATCCGTCGGAGTGCCGGGAAGGGGCTGAAGATTTATAACGATAAGATTGTTGCAACGCAGGGATGTAAACGATAGCATCGCGGGTCAGAGTTTGGGTGTAGTTGGGTAGTGTACGCGGTATCATTCGATAAGTGTTTTAAATTAGTATTATTAACCTCTTCTCGTACGCGATTAGGTTGATGTGTTAGTAGTGAATGGTATAGCGATCCAATGGACGCTAAAAACGCTTTTGAAGCATGATTGTGAAGCTGGTTTTACTTTCCCTTGTCCACCCAGTGAGTTTAGCGAGTGTTTCTTTTGTTTTTTGTAATAATTCTTACAAATCAAACGTTAACGTTTCTTGTTAATTCTATACTTCTTACGATAATAATGCTTATACAATCCCAGTTTGAGTTATGTTGCTAAACGTGCTCGGGTCTAGGCCACTACGGTGGTGTAATCTCATCTCAACAACCACTCACGTTTATCATAGTAATTGTAATGCGCGGTTTAAAAAAAAAACAAAAAACAAAACGCACGGCCATTATTAGCTAAATAATTTCCACTAATCTAGCTAAATTTATTCGTTCTCTAGCTGTTTTGAGTACTGTTTTTTTGTATTCGGCAATAGTATTAAGAACTAGAACTCCGGTACTATTGACCGTCGCTGCGAAAATCTTTGTTAAGTTACTACCGTTGTGAGGTTATGTTTTTTAAGCATGCTTTAACTGCAAAAAGGTGAAAAGGAAACTAAAAAATTTCTTAACTACAGTAAGGAAGATGCTAATGCTACCACGACACACATATTATATCCAATTGAATTCAAATCAACGATTCTTCTGTTCACCATGAATAATACACACACACACACACGCACAATAACAACCGCTAAACACGTTTGCGTGTGTGGATGTTGTGTCCCGGTGGAAAACATCGACGTGTGCTTAATGTGTGCTGCATCTCGCTCTCTCCATCAATACTCTTTACCTTCTCGCTTCTCACTCGGAAGGAATGCTCCCCAGGAAGCGGCAACTTAGCAAACGATTTTCCTTTCCGGACCAAACTCCGGATTCGTGAACGAAAAGCCCGAAAATTCGTCCTGATTGATGCATCGTATGATATCGTTCGGCACCGGCGTTAGCACGGGATCCTCCTTCGTGAACTCGGTGTCGAAGTTTAGTGCATCGCGAGCACTTCGCTGTAAGTAGAGACGAAGAAGAAGTGATTAGTAAGACGGTTGTACAGCTCACCCCGGTAGCGGTCGGTACCACTCGTGGCCGGAATGGTGGTCGAACTTTGCGCTGCTCCAGCGCCTCCCAGTCCATATCTTTGAAGAATGGATGACTTCGGATTTGATTTTCTCCATCAGTGCAGCCTAACCGCTTGGCCGCATTTTTGGTCATAAATCCTGAAATCGAGTAAAAGGCTGTTAATTGCGTCTGCCTGTACGGGGGTCATAAATACTAGTTTTGCCACAAGTACCTTTCAGAATCGATACTGCTTCCCGGGAAAGCCATACCGGGTACAGTACGTCGTCGCGCAGGATTGCCTCGAACAGATCGTCCTCGTTGTCAGCCTCGAACGGTGGTTGACCGGCCATCATTTCGTACATCAGCACACCAAGCGCCCACCAGTCGACCGACGGTCCGTAATCGAGTTCCTGCAGAATCTCGGGTGCAATGTAGTCCGGCGTACCGCAAAACGTCGACGTTAGGTTGTCGCCGGTGATACCCTCCTAAAGTGTTTGGGAAAACGGACCAATCAGTTAGAAGGCGTTACAACAATTTCCAATATACCATTCCTCCTACCTTGCACATGCCAAAGTCAGCCAGCTTGCAGTGACCTTCCGCGTCGAGCAGTATATTGTCCAGCTTCAGATCACGGTAGATGACACCGTTCCGGTGGAGAAACTGCAGCGCAAGCGTTACCTCGGCGGCGTAAAACGCTGCCCGGGGCTCGTCGAACTTGCGGGCCCGCTGTATCTGGAACATCAGATCGCCACCGTTCACGTACTCCATCACGAAGAACAGCCGGTCGGGCGTCTGGAAGCACGAGTGCAGCGCCGTCAGGAACGGATGCTTGGCGGCCAGCGCCAGTATGCGTTTCTCCGTCATCGTGCAATCCACGTCGTCGTCCTGCAGGATCACGTCCTTTTTCAGCACCTTGATCGCGTACACCTCGTCCGTGCCCTTCTTCTCCGCCAGCATCACCTTGCCGAACGAACCCTTGCCCAGCACCTTGATGAAGTTGAAATCGTTCAGGCACACCTTGCCCGGCATCGGTCGCGCATTGCCATCGTCGTCGGTGCCCAGATTCACCAGCATTCCCATTGCAGGACCGCCCGATTTGGACGTATGGCCGGCACCGCCACGTCCTCCACCGTGCATGCCATGGGCACCCGCTCCCAGATTGTGAGCACCTCCGCCGAGTTCACTTTCCGCGCCGCTTTTGGTGGAGAGCGTGTCCAGCGAGCTCGTGTCGTCCGAGCGCTCCGACATCGATAGGTTATCACTAGGCGTTTGGTTAGAGTACTGTGGGGGGAAAAGAAGAGCGTACGATTACTATCACGATCCGGCTACTGCTTCGCAACGGACTCCAACCTTAGATCTACGGGGTGGTGTTTTATCCATGGTGATGCCCATCTCGTTCAGCAGCTCCGCCAGCTGCTTGGTGTTGATGCCGCAGTTGTTCGCCACGTTGCCCTCGCAGCGCCGGTGGATATTCATGCTGCACACCTCACACTTTAGCCCCTGCCTGATAATACCGTACAGCAGCGACCCGCAGTGATCACAGAACGTCAGCCGTTTGAACGAGTGCACTGAAAACCTATGTGGCATATTTACATTGAACCGTTGGGCTGCTTCCGTTGGTGTCGGTTTGGTTTGCTGGACGGGAAATAGAAACAGAAGGCAACATTAAAATTCGTACCGGAACCGACGATCGGATGGCGTCGCCTACTCACCTCATCCTTTTTCTTTGGACATTTGGTTACGACCGAACTATGGCACCGCTTGTGGACGACGCACGTGCACACTGTAATGAGAAAGAAAGGTGGAGTGCGAAAAAAAAAAAAACGGGAAATAGATCGCCATAGGCGCTCGATCAGTAGTTTGCATTTGCGGGGGGGATTCAACGTTCAATCCTATTAATTGAATCACTTTTATTTTCACTGGTTGCAACTGCAGCAGAGAAAGAGAGACCGTTGGACGCGAAGGCAACATGAACGATACTTAAGATGAGGCAAAATCAAAACAAAAACAAAGCTTGATCGAACGCAACCACAGTGCGAAATGACAGATCGGAGTGAGTGTGATAGAAAGTGAATGAGAGGAAGAAAATAAGAAAAGCAGAGAAACAGTCCTCGAACGATCAAACGTTAATGAACTTATAGGAAACAACAAGAAACAGATAAATCGGTCAGAAAATTGAGTACGGCATGCACGATAGTAAACAGGTTAAAGGGCGACAGAGCATTATCGTAAGAGAAACATCAACAAAACCAATGACAAACCAAATCAACGACCCCACCAGAAGATACGTGTTAGAGGTGAATGATTCAAGAAAGGAAAACATTAGTTGTGAACATATTATCCCCCATAAAGTGTGTGTGTGTTAAATCAAAGGTAAGATTTGTGCAACAGATTTCAGAAGTGAAGAGTTCAATTAAGTGATACAACTAAAAGAACAGAGAAGCGACAGCACAGACACGTTCGTTAGCTATCCCAAACACAATCCAAAATCATAAATGACAAAGAAAATAAAGAGTTTGCATGTGTGCGAGAGTGTAAGTAGAAATTAAAACTAAACAAACAAACACACACAATCACAACCATCTCTCTTTCTTGTCGGTTTCTTCCCGTTTTAACTATCCGGCCGGAAGCCGACTGGTGGTGATCGCGACTAGGTGGATGCATCTGCTTACCTTGACACTGATAGCCCTGTTTGCCTAATCCCCTGTAAGAGTTTCGAAAAAGAGAGAAGAAAATGTGCGACACGAAACGTTACAACTTTGACCAGGAACAGGGGAAATCGTCACTTAAAAGGGTGCGTTGATCACACCGATGCCGAATGTGTGATCAACAAAAAAAAACAGAACAAACTCAGGTGATGTTTATGAAGGTGAGATCGGAAGTTGTATTTAGTTTTTTTTTTTGTTAGCACAAACCCTTGCCACCATGACCGATGTGATCAGTGTTAGTGATGGTAACACAAGGATTTTTATTCTGCTAAAAATTCTTGTTAATCAAAAGATGTGGTTTAGTGTGTTTAATAGTTAAGTCTGTTTTGGTTCATAAATACAGAGCTCGTTATGATTTTCCTCACCAAACAGCTGTGTGTTAATCGTAACTTTTATAAAGTGTGACGTACTAATCAGTCATGGGTTATGAAAAGGACACGGTAAAAAACCAAAATCATTGCACCACATTTTGAACACCATTAAATGAAGCCGAACGAAAGATGAAACCGAAACCGAAATTCAAAACACCATTTTCGCAAAACCGAAACCCATTCTCGATACGTTACCATATGAATTCGCGACAGTGGGAACAGAATGTCGGTTGACGCAGGAATGTGGCCATAAACTTGTGACCATTAACCTAGAAATAGATGCAAAATGAAAAGAACGATCAGTTCCCGGTTGTTTGAGTCGGCGGGCCGGTTGTGAACGGTGACGAAGGATGTGATTTGATGGAAAAACAGGAAACAAACGGCACGATCATACGATCGCGAAACGGTGCTGCTGGAGCGGAAGTATTTGTTTGCAAGCGGTGCTTACATTTTCGAACTATTTCTCCGTTTACAGGGTTGAAAACTTCCAGCACCAAATGCACAACAATCAAAACATTTGAATACACTGATTCAAAAACAAAAACCATTACGCTTTCCACATGAAGGTGGCATGCTTATTTTAGATGACCCAATTGCGGGTGCAATATAAGCAACTGAAGCTACCGAACACGGCACCGGCAGGTAGGTAAATGAGAATTCCTTTTCGATTACACATAGCGCACAGCCTGAGCACAAACAACGCGTCGCTGCTTGCCTTGCCAATCATAAATGGATCCAAAATCAGGTAGGAAGTACGTGTTACCACCTACACGTCAGATCAGATGTTGTCTCCATCATCATCACAATCATCATCATCGTTGTGGTTCTACAGTTTACAGGCAGTTTGGCGTTCGAGAGTAAATCATTCTCCGCAACATATCGGAAAGCGCTTTCCTTCGGTTTTCCGCTACATATCGTACGTCTTTTAAAAATAGTATCAATCCCGTGGGTTTTATGCATCCCGGAGCAATTCCAGAAATATCTCAAACCATTGCAATTTGAATGCTACAGCAAAACTAGCTCTTTTTTGTTTGTAATGGAACGATTGATTTGACATCCCTAACGAAAGGGAGACGCATGGTGCTTCAAACCAGCAATGATGGAGGCGCCTAGTCCTTCGTGTTGCAAGCCGAATGAATTTCAAATCGTTTAGCAAATGAATGAAACAACATATTTCACAAACAATTAAAAGCTTACCACGTGTCTGCAAAACTATTCTTACTATACACCTTTCGCTCGCTTCAGTGGAAATCGATTCCAAAAGTGACCGGTTTTATAACTGCCTCAATCACAGCGCAACACAGCGAAACCAATGCACAGTGCACGCTACTCTGAATGCAACTAAAAACAATAGCTATCCTACACCGTCACATCCTCCCTACCGTCTGTTTTTGTAGCGCATTAATCAATTCAATTCGAGCAAAGAGCGGACTAGCGTCCGTTTGTCAACCAGCGGGATGACGAGCAGTCGTACAAACAGGCACACATCATCGTCATCATCATCGCCCTCCATCATTGCAGCGCACGGAAACGGTGGCGGCGTGCAAATGTACGTTTTCAATTTGCGAAGAAACGTACACCCTCGGTCAGCCGAATGAGCAGCGCGGGCTTGAATGTGTTTGATTACAATTTTTTCCCTCTCTTTTGCTTTAGTTGTTTATGTTAATGCTTTGTTGCAACAAAACAAAAACCAAAAAAAAAAAAAAACACACACACAATCCATCCGTTCGACGTCATCCGTTTACAAACCAAAGGGCATTGCCCAATTGGTCGATAGAGCGACAAGGTGAAACGTTGCACGTTGTTGCACGGACGCGGCTCGACAACTGACCTGATGAACACGCCTTCTCATAGCACCGCGGCGGCGATTTAAAAATGGCTGATCCTTGACGACGGTCCGGCGGCACGAGTTCTGCGAGGCTACATTGTTGGCGTCCTGCGTCCATCGGAGATCGATCTTCACGTGCAGTCGGCCTTGTGGTTCGAGATCGACCTGTAGAAGGACAAGAGAGAGAGCGAGAGAGAAAGTGAGTGGGTTAAGGGACAAACCGGCATGATGATTGACGCTGCCTTGCTTACTTACCCAAAAGTCCTGCTGCTCCGACTCGTTGCGGGTGACCAGATCATCGAACGGTATTGTCGTGTTGGCCACGAACACGTCCGTGATGGGACCCTCGTGGAAGATTGTCATCCCGAGCACGTTCGCGTTCTCCACCTCGTGTATGAAGCTCTCGTTCCACACCGGATCGAAGGTACGTGGCTTTGTGGTGGACCGATCTGGGGGAGGGGGAAAGGAAAGCAGACGCACAAAATAATTAGCTTTCTTCGTTAATAAGCATGATGGGAATAAGATGAATAATTGTGAAACCGCAGTATAAATCAACGAAACGGGGGTAGGGCACATATTTCATCACGCCAATTGAGCCGCAAGTGTCGCCACAATTTAATTACACTCGAAATAGATCGGCTACCCCTTACTAGCGAGTTAACGAGTTTCGCTCCCACTATGTCGTTGCGGCGAATCCAATCCAGCGCAAACAGCTCGTGCCCATCGTGCCAAATCACGTGCCATTCACGCAGCGCAAAGTGGATGAAGTGTTCGGAGACGGCGTGATCCATATAGTACGGCGACGGCACCAGGAATGATGAACATCAAAGTGCTGCAAGCAAAGTGCAATTTTCCACGAAATCATCTTTCGTTTCCGCGCGGCAACCGGAACGAGGGCGCTACAGTCGGGAAGATGTGTGGGATCATGGTCACATTTGACGTGACTTCGAATACCGTGCGGGAGGTGAATGATTTTCGTCTAATTATGCGCACGCTCCGGTAAGATGATTCACTTCAAGTTGATGTAGAGAGAGCTAGTTACGAGGAGTATATTCCAATAAAGGAATATCTCTGAGCTACACTCTACATCTTTTACACGAGTGTTCCTAATCTTGTCCTCATTGGAGAGTATTAAGCTATTCTTCAATTATCTGTATAATAAATAGAAGAAACTATTAGGGCAGAATCCCTCCTCGATGCATTTCCAACGAAATGCAATCCATTTGCCGCTTCCACGAATCAAACTAAAATGGAGTGTGTCACGAAAAACGATCATCATGAAATAAATATGATTCACTTTATTGCGGAGAGGATTGCGCGTCCACCATCTACTACAACACACGGGAAGCATGAAATATTTCTGTCTGATCTGCGATGCACATAAGAGCGTTGTCCTCCCCTGCTCCGATCCTTCCTTGCTTCCCTTGCCTCGGACACTATTTCGCAAACCTCGCGAAGTGACACGCTGCGGCCCGAAACGGAAACTTCCTTCCATCGCTTTCGCCTTTCCACCGATTGCGCCATTTTCCATTCCATTTCATTGACCTACTTTACAATAAATCGGCTTTAATTGAGCTCATCCCCAGCGGTCGGTGGCCGGTGGACTGGGCGGAATGGGTTGTGTTTTTAAAAAATGCATGTACATGATTCGTCCTGATCTTCTCGAGCCGACTGGCCTGGTTCCCTGGTGTTTGGAGACATAATATTGTTGTGAAATTTTGTTCTGCAACGTTTAGTAGCGCTTCAAGGCCACAAGAAGCTCGTTTGGGTGCAGCACAACTTGCGCTTTCGTGAGGTTTTAATGTGTCCTAATAGTAATAATACACCACAAAAGCACGCTTTTATCACTACCGTCGTGAGATTGTATCTTGCCAAAGATTTACTTTGCGCTCTGCTTAGTTTGGGGAGGGGGAGATGTGTTTTTTATGACAATTGCTGCAACAGCATCATCATGTGCTTGGACTTGGGGGGGAGACATCGTTGATAAGATAATGAGATGCGATCTGTTGGGGATGTACGTCAGCGTGTGCGAGATAACAGCAGCACACGTTTTGGAAGAGAATTAAGATCATTTCTTGTAAGGGCAAGATGCCGGGAATCAGGTGATCTTAGAGTTTTTTGGACTTTTATATTTCTGGTTAATCTAGTAATAACTAACTATAACTAATTATAACACCTGTTAGTGATCCACCGAGCGAGAAGGTTTCAATCTGATAGCATTAAATGAAAAACAAGAATATGCGTTTACGGTGGTGATCTCGAGGTGATAAGAGGACTCTGATATCTTCGAATAATAACTTAAACAACACATTCTGAGGCTGCGATGTTCAGAGGAACTCTAAGCTCCATAAAACAAACCACAAACAGCTAGACTTGACGCATATCATGTCAGGACTATCATCTCAAGCTCTTCATCTCCATCAATCAGGGTTTGGATTAGGAGAACAAGGAAATAATAGAAATTAACGACTCATTGCTATTGCCATTTTTATGTTTTGTTCGATACGACGTCTAGAGGAGTTACCTAAATTGTTGTTATAGAAACTGTCAGAGATCGTAGACTTCAGCGAACAGTCCCATTATTTAAACGATATAGGGGAAATTTTGTCACGACATAGAGGAACATCGGATCTCTTAGAGACCCCAGACTTTGCTTGCCCGTAACTGAACAGTCTGTAATGTCTACGGTGAAAAGATCCGGATATCATGCGATACAGATAACAAGATTTTAGTATAGTTGCATGTTAGATTATTTTCTCCTCGTGTATACCTTTCTAGACTCTTTTAGGTACTTAGCAAAATTAGGTGCAAAAGCGTCACTCACTCATTCCAATTTTGATGTTACGATTCCAATTAAAATTTGATGCCGTCTGAGATCTTTGTCCGTAAACTAATTCCGGTTGTCCTGAGGTGGCCTGGTAGTGTTGCTTATTTCTTACACCACAGGACCGATATCAACTCCTTACCAGAAACAACAACCCAAGACTTCCTGAGGTTGTAGAATCAAGAAAAAGAAACCCCGTTTGAACAAAAGGTCTTTTTGTGGTTAAGCCTCAACATAGACAACAAATGAATCATCCACCTTAACTCAACCCTTGTACCAGGTAGAAGAGAAATCAATAAGAGTCAAACACGTCATAACTTTTTTTGACGTAACGGCTTACTAACTAACGGTACCCCCCGCTATAATTTACCAGTCGCGTTGAATCATACTTCTAAGCATGAAGCTGATCCGCAACGATCGCACTAAAACCGATGCCTCGCAATCGATCATTGGCAAATCCATTAGCGCTGGTTGTAAAGCTTGCGCTCGCGTTCACACGATTGCACTCGGCCGATAAATGATTATGCAGTGCATACAAAACGAAGCCTGTGTGTGTGTGTGGTGTGGAGAGTCCACGCGGAAGGTCAATCTTTGTTTAGCTGCCAGGTAGATGTTGTACAGTGCAAAACTGTTTAAAAACAGTGCCAGTGTTTGAGCCGAGGTAATAACATGGTTTTGGATAAGTAAGCGCGATAAGCAAACCAAGCGCATATTGGTTGGGGGTGTTCGCTAAAGCTGAAGTTACACAGACATATTTCGACTAATAAATAATAAAACGATGTCTAATGCTATTAACTACATCAATCCGGGCGCTACAAACGATTGCACAGATCGTTCTGGAACGGTCCCATCTTGCCGCAAAAACCACGCACGGTCCTCTGCCTATCGGAAAAACTATTTTCATCAACCTTCCCACTTTGATAGTGACCTTGGGGAAAAACACCCTTACACCCTCCCTCCCCTCAAACTCCTCCGCTTTAGTGCCATGAGAGTATATGTCTTGCTTGCGAAACTGTAAAATCTATTTCCCCAGAGACGATTGGCTCACCCGCCACCACCCAAACAGGGAGGCGGCCAACGAGGGGATGGGAGTGTGGGCGGAGACGGGGGGGAAAGGAGAGGAAAGAAAAACTTAAAACCCGCGCGTATATGCATTTCCGTCGAATGAAAACGAACCGTCTGCCTGGCTGGTTCTGCGTTGCACGAGACACTCGCAAACGGTAGACAACGTTTAGCGCTTTAAGCACTGTGACCACGGGATGGGAGGAAACAGGAGGAAGGAGGAGGAGGAAGCCAACGCAAGCGGAAGAAAACAAGGGCATGAGAAGACACACAGAACAACACATCATCGGCACCCACCACCACCACCACCACCAGGCATTAGGATGGGGAAAACTGAAGCCTGGCAAAAAAGAAAGGAAAAACTGATTTGTACGAAGACACCGAAACAACAACCGAAAGACGGTGGTAGGCGCGCGCGTGTTTTTGTGTGATGGAAAGAGACAAGATGATTTGAAGGAAAAAAAACCACACACATACACACCAAGTGGCATTCGGTAGGGTACCGAAAAAAAAAAGCGTGCAAAGGAATGCCGAAGGCAATGGGATATTGGTGAAATTGCTTACATCTTGCAAGACTTGATGGGAGAGAACCGAGAGAAAAGCGATCAAGGAGAGCGAGAGCGAACGAGAGAAAACCAGTGGAAAACTAACGGGGCAGGATTCAAGTCACTCTTGGCAAAGCTACGAGAATGTTTATGAATTGACAATTTAGTGTTCAAGATTACAATTTTGACTAATTTTTCGATCGAATACAGGAAGAAAACTATGTTCATCCACACAAGTTTTTCTCCCTTTAAAATTTGCTCTCTTACTCACTCGCTCTCTCGCTCTCGCACTCTGTCGTGCGAGATGTGAATGTTTTTCAGACACATTGGTACGTGGAAAATCCAGCACTGAATATAGAGAAACTGGTCTGCATGGTGTGTTGTCATCCGCACATGTTGAGAGGGTAATTCTGGTCCCAATGTTTTACTTAGGCTTTGTCAAAATGCAGATTTTTCCTGCTCTACTTCAAGAATTCCTCTGCCATCGGTGACAACAGACGCTTGACCAACAAGAGCGCACACAAAAACACACACGTACACATGCTTACAAAGAACGAATCGAAGCATGAACTCTGGCGGTCTTCCCCCGTTGCTTCTTGCGCTAGTTAGGGTTTTACCCTACCGTAAGAAAAACCCTGACCTGTCGAAACAGAGCAAAGAACGTTCGCTTTCTCTCCCGTACACGCTCGCACGCGTTCTCTTGTCTCTTGCAGTGAAGAAGACGCGAAGAAAAGAAAGAACACAACAACCAAACACCCAAATAAGATATTGCCATTATGAGCACACAGCACAGAAGGAAAAGTGGTTGCTTTACCCCACATTTTCCGTGCCGTATGTGTGTGTGTGCGCGTGTGTGGTTCCTTCTGTGTCCTCTCCCTCGGTTTCTCGGTGGCGCTCCAATGAGAACGGAGACAGCCATTTTCCAATTCCAATAACGCGCGCACGAGTTGGCGGATCTCTCGAAATGTCAAACTGTCCCCGCGGCTGCCGATCACCCAGTACATTTCCCTGGCACCAAGGCACAGGACACGAGTTGTTGCATGTTGTGTTTCTTTTTTTTTTCAAGGAGAATCAGGTTGTTTTCTACAGGGTTTTTTTTGTGTTTGGCATTTGGATCACACGCTTGTTGTTGAGAGATGAAATTGACATGATCGTGTGGTAGAAATGTATATAAATACGGGCGAGTTCTATTGTTCTCGGCACAATGGAATCAGGTTGTTTTCTACAGGGTTTTTTTTGTGTTTGGCATTTGGATCACACGCTTGTTGTTGAGAGATGAAATTGACATGATCGTGTGGTAGAAATGTATATAAATACGGGCGAGTTCTATTGTTCTCGGCACAATGGAAACGAATCTTTTCGTGTTAGACTTGTCGCTGGGTACGATCTACTAAATGATCTACTCGTAGTGCTACAAGGATCTTTAATGTGTTTCGGTGTGATTTATTAGAATCACCTTGTGTCGCCATACTGTCCTTGATGTGTGGATGGTGGTGGACTAACTTTTGATGTGTTACAGAATATACGCAAGCGATTTGAAGCTGCTGAATCGATAACATTTCTCAGCATGTTGCAAGCAAACTTCCAACCGATTCGAGTCGATATCTTCACGCAAATGATCGCCGTATCAGCTAAGGCATAACAAAGTGATCCTAGATATTATAGAAATGAGAAATTCTACCTAATCCACCATATTCTCTGGATATTATGGCATCATCAGATGACAGCTTGTTCCTCTCAGTGCCACATAGTCTGGCCGACTTGGGGGTTATCTCCAATTTGGAAATCGAGATGTGCCAATCCAAGAATCAGGATTGCTTCAAAAGTCTAGGCTTAAAAGACTAGCTAAGAAATATGGCTTCTTCTTCTTCCTTGGCACTACAACCTCGTGAAGTCTTGAACTTCTATTGTTAGCTTTCGTGACTTAGTTTTACCCGTAGCTGGATAGTCAGTCCTGCGTACAAATATGGATATACAGTATACATAGGACCATCATTTGAGCGACCCTGATCCCCCCTAAGTAGCGCGACTCATAATATATTTTAAGGACTCACATGAATTTAGTAAATATCGTGACAGACAGAAAGGAGGTTAAAGTTCTCGAAGTTAATTCCCCATAGTAAGAGGTTAAGAGTAGCTTTGGCAATAGTTTACCAAGAGAGCGATATCAAATCCCTTCCGGACCAGTCCCTTAAGGCCTCCGGATATTCCGGTCCTTACACTTACCTATGAACTTCTCGTCGACGTCTATCGACACGTACGGATCGATGAGCTGATCACCGAGCCGGCCAAATGTCATCGTGTGCCGTGTTTGAAAGTCCGTCGGCCGCAACCCGATCGCCTCGCAAACTTTCAATCGCAGCGTACCCGTAAACATGATGCTGTTGGCTGTTGTTGGCTGCGTCCCTTTTCCTTTCCTGCTTCCCTACTTGCTGCACGTTCACTCACACACCAGCCAGCCTTACTTTATCTGGCCCCGCGGTGCTACCACTCCACGCCGAGTGTTGCCGATGTACCGGGGCACCACACACTCACTAGCGCTCCAAAACACACTGCTGCGCCACGTGCTGCTAATAACGATCCTGATTGAAGCAATACGGGCTGGCGGTGGATATGGTGAAGGGGACGCACTTTTCACCACGTCAGTTTACAACCCCGTTAGTAAGTGAAGCAGGATAATGGCCGGTCCGGGGAAGGACCTTGCCTCGATGGAGCTTGCAAGATCAAGTTGATATTACCCACATACAACAAAACTGCACTGTCACAGCACTATCCAGCCCGCAAAATGTAGCACGCACACACACACACACACATACACACTCGCGCCACTTGTGACAATACTCCGAATAATGAGGCTGGAAGTAATTAGTAGTCACACTAGGTATTGTACGAGCAGTACTAAAAAAAAATAAATCGATGCATCCTGTTAAAAGACAAGACATTCACTATTAAAACACCACACACACACACACACACACACACACACACACACACACACTAGGACACCACAGCAAGTTGATAGTATAATTTTTTATTATAATACTACTAACAGTAGAACACTTGGAAGCACGGATGCTCTAGCAGCAAATAAAGACACCCTCAAGAACGATCCTTTTTGTAGGAGCTGCATCACTAATGAACACAGAAACGCCACCACCAAAGGACAAGTGCTGGCTGGCTGTGTACCACTCTCTGTCAGCCCTTTACACACTAGTAAGATGGAGAAGAAAATCACTAGACACATACACACACACACACACATACGCGCGCACGGAGCTGTTTCCGTTGATCTGTTGTGTTGTTGCTGTGCCAACAACGCCACTTCTACACTTCTACACCGAAGTACACCCGCAAGTGCCGTACAAATGACAGGGCTCATCCCCGCGGCTGCCGATCACCCAGTCCATTTCCCTGGCACCAAGGCACAGGACACGAGTTGTTGCATGTTGTGTTTCTTTTTTTTTTCAAGGAGAATCAGGTTGTTTTCTACAGGGTTTTTTTTGTGTTTGGCATTTGGATCACACGCTTGTTGTTGAGAGATGAAATTGACATGATCGTGTGGTAGAAATGTATATAAATACGGGCGAGTTCTATTGTTCTCGGCACAATGGAAACGAATCTTTTCGTGTTAGACTTGTCGCTGGGTACGATCTACTAAATGATCTACTCGTAGTGCTACAAGGATCTTTAATGTGTTTCGGTGTGATTTATTAGAATCACCTTGTGTCGCCATACTGTCCTTGATGTGTGGATGGTGGTGGACTAACTTTTGATGTGTTACAGAATATACGCAAGCGATTTGAAGCTGCTGAATCGATGCCATTTCTCAGCATGTTTCAAGCAAACTTCCAACCGATTCGAGTCGATATCTTCACGCAAATGATCGCCGTATCAGCTAAGGCATAACAAAGTGATCCTAGATATTATAGAAATGAGAAATTCTACCTAATCCACCATATTCTCTGGATATTATGGCATCATCAGATGACAGCTTGTTCCTCTCAGTGCCACATAGTCTGGCCGACTTGGGGGTTATCTCCAATTTGGAAATCGAGATGTGCCAATCCAAGAATCAGGATTGCTTCAAAAGTCTAGACTTAAAAGACTAGCTAAGAAATATGGCTTCTTTTTCTTCCTTGGCACTACAACCTCGTGAAGTCTTGAACTTCTATTGTTAGCTTTCGTGACTTAGTTTTACCCGTAGCTGGATAGTCAGTCCTGCGTACAAATATGGATATACAGTATACATAGGACCATCATTTGAGCGACCCTGATCCCCCCTAAGTAGCGCGACTCATAATATATTTTAAGGACTCACATGAATTTAGTAAATATCGTGACAGACAGAAAGGAGGTTAAAGTTCTCGAAGTTAATTCCCCATAGTAAGAGGTTAAGAGTAGCTTTGGCAATAGTTTACCAAGAGAGCGATATCAAATCCCTTCCGGACCAGTCCCTTAAGGCCTCCGGATATTCCGGTCCTTACACTTACCTATGAACTTCTCGTCGACGTCTATCGACACGTACGGATCGATGAGCTGATCACCGAGCCGGCCAAATGTCATCGTGTGCCGTGTTTGAAAGTCCGTCGGCCGCAACCCGATCGCCTCGCAAACTTTCAATCGCAGCGTACCCGTAAACATGATGCTGTTGGCTGTTGTTGGCTGCGTCCCTTTTCCTTTCCTGCTTCCCTACTTGCTGCACGTTCACTCACACACCAGCCAGCCTTACTTTATCTGGCCCCGCGGTGCTACCACTCCACGCCGAGTGTTGCCGATGTACCGGGGCACCACACACTCACTAGCGCTCCAAAACACACTGCTGCGCCACGTGCTGCTAATAACGATCCTGATTGAAGCAATACGGGCTGGCGGTGGATATGGTGAAGGGGACGCACTTTTCACCACGTCAGTTTACAACCCCGTTAGTAAGTGAAGCAGGATAATGGCCGGTCCGGGGAAGGACCTTGCCTCGATGGAGCTTGCAAGATCAAGTTGATATTACCCACATACAACAAAACTGCACTGTCACAGCACTATCCAGCCCGCAAAATGTAGCACGCACACACACACACACACACATACAAACTCGCGCCACTTGTGACAATACTCCGAATAATGAGGCTGGAAGTAATTAGTAGTCACACTAGGTATTGTACGAGCAGTATTAAAAAAAAATAAATCGATGCATCCTGTTGAAAGACAAGACATTCACTATTAAAACACCACGCACACACACACACTAGGACACCACAGCAAGTTGATAGTATAATTTTTTATTATAATACTACTAACAGTAGAACACTTGGAAGCACGGATGCTCTAGCAGCAAATAAAGACACCCTCAAGAACGATCCTTTTTGTAGGAGCTGCATCACTAATGAACACAGAAACGCCACCACCAAAGGACAAGTGCTGGCTGGCTATGTACCACTCTCCGTCAGCCCTTTACACACTAGTAAGATGGAGAAGAAAATCACTAGACACATACACACACACACACACATACGCGCGCACGGAGCTGTTTCCGTTGATCTGTTGTGTTGTTGCTGTGCCAACAACGCCACTTCTACACTTCTACACCGAAGTACGCCCGCAAGTGCCGTACAAATGACAGGGCTCAACAACACACACGTTCGTCAGGTTGCGTCTAATTAGTAGCAATGGAGGATTTGCTGTTGTTGTTGTTGTTGTGTCGCAGGACTGACTATCCAGCTACGGGTATGACTAAGTCACAGAAAGCTAGCAATTAATTGCTAGCAGGCCAAGACCTACAGAGGTTGTAGTGCCAGAGAAGAAGAAGAAGTTGTTGTTGTGTTGTGTAGTAGTTGTACTCGAATGCTTTCTCGTGACAAGTGTCAAATTACCAGAACCATGTGTGTGTTTGAATGTGTGCGTAAGGTGTAGAAAAGCCGAGATGAAGGATGATCACGCATTATTCTAGGCGAGAAGGAAATTTATTGGAGTAAAAAAATCCCCCCCTTGAAAGACATCCATTGAAGTGGTGTGCTATAGGAGCAACAGCACACACTACTATGATTGGAAACGGTGTGCACAAACGCCACACCGTGAATAGAGACTGATCTAAACGAACGTCCATCGAGGGCAGCCATGATTAACAAACAATAGCGCTCGTTGTGTTGGCAGTGTGGTGTTTGGAGATGATCCCCCGGCGTAGACAACCGACTGCCATTGTAGATAACTGTGTGTTTAACATACACACATCACACACGCTTGTTGGGGGGAACCGACGCGAAACTCGATCGAGAAAGAGTTTGTCTAGGTAATGATAACCATCCCCAGTTTGGTAAGCGCTGTCTCTGCTTGAAGTTGCCAGCTGACATTCCTGAATTGCTGCTGATAAGAGAGAGCGTGTTTTGCAGGGTTAAACGTGAAGAAGAAAAAAACCCCCGCTCCCGCACTGGATCGTGGAAAAGATCTGGACTGAAGATGGGAGAAAGAAAACGCAACGTCCAGGAGCGGAAAAACCACCCTTAAAAACGAGGGTCTGTATGCTCGTTTCCTAAGTAGTAGTAGGAGGCTGATATGGAGGGTTTTCTGTTGCCTTGCGCTCATTAGTAGCACACGCACACCACCCCACACGGACTTTTCTCTCGCATACGCGCGCGCACCGCACACACACACACACACACGGGCTGTTGTGTTGGTCCCCGAACTTCCCATGCTTGCTACCTTACTTTTGCTGGCAGCTTCGAACATACGAAGCTTTGTGAGAAAAATCCAAATGGCGAAAAACTGATATTTGCTTCACTTTACTTCACACCATGTCGGAAACAGTGGAAAACGGGGAAAGCTTGCTAGGATCTTCCCAGCTCTGAAACACACTCGCTATTGCCTCTTTTGTGTGCCAGTTCACATACACACACACTCACACACTCGCGGCGCACAGGCTTTTAATTTTCCTAATCGTTTGCTAGTGTTTTCCTCCAGCGCGTTCCGTGTGTGAAGTTTTCCACAAGGAACTACTCGCATACCAAATCACACAACACTTCCGCTCACACGAGCAAACACACACTCAATCATCATGAGAACGGTTTTTTCTTTGCTTTTGGTAGTTGAGATTCGAACCACCATCCATCCAGTGTGGGCAATTGACTCTTTCCTTTGCCGAGGTGTCTCCTTTCTTTCTAATCCTGCAGAACAATTTTCTCTCGCACGCTCACTGTGTGTCTGTGGGGCCCTGTGATGTTTCTGTCACCTTGCAACTACTACTACTAGCACACACACACATGAACGAGCGCGCGCGCACACACCGATGTTCCTCCACCTTACAACAGAGCAAACACATGCGTACGAAATCGATGCATCCTGTTGAAAGACAAGACATTCACTATTAAAACACCACGCACACACACACACTAGGACACCACAGCAAGTTGATAGTATAATTTTTTATTATAATACTACTAACAGTAGAACACTTGGAAGCACGGATGCTCTAGCAGCAAATAAAGACACCCTCAAGAACGATCCTTTTTGTAGGAGCTGCATCACTAATGAACACAGAAACGCCACCACCAAAGGACAAGTGCTGGCTGGCTATGTACCACTCTCCGTCAGCCCTTTACACACTAGTAAGATGGAGAAGAAAATCACTAGACACATACACACACACACACACATACGCGCGCACGGAGCTGTTTCCGTTGATCTGTTGTGTTGTTGCTGTGCCAACAACGCCACTTCTACACTTCTACACCGAAGTACGCCCGCAAGTGCCGTACAAATGACAGGGCTCAACAACACACACGTTCGTCAGGTTGCGTCTAATTAGTAGCAATGGAGGATTTGCTGTTGTTGTTGTTGTTGTGTCGCAGGACTGACTATCCAGCTACGGGTATGACTAAGTCACAGAAAGCTAGCAATTAATTGCTAGCAGGCCAAGACCTACAGAGGTTGTAGTGCCAGAGAAGAAGAAGAAGTTGTTGTTGTGTTGTGTAGTAGTTGTACTCGAATGCTTTCTCGTGACAAGTGTCAAATTACCAGAACCATGTGTGTGTGTTTGAATGTGTGCGTAAGGTGTAGAAAAGCCGAGATGAAGGATGATCACGCATTATTCTAGGCGAGAAGGAAATTTATTGGAGTAAAAAAATCCCCCCCTTGAAAGACATCCATTGAAGTGGTGTGCTATAGGAGCAACAGCACACACTACTATGATTGGAAACGGTGTGCACAAACGCCACACCGTGAATAGAGACTGATCTAAACGAACGTCCATCGAGGGCAGCCATGATTAACAAACAATAGCGCTCGTTGTGTTGGCAGTGTGGTGTTTGGAGATGATCCCCCGGCGTAGACAACCGACTGCCATTGTAGATAACTGTGTGTTTAACATACACACATCACACACGCTTGTTGGGGGGAACCGACGCGAAACTCGATCGAGAAAGAGTTTGTCTAGGTAATGATAACCATCCCCAGTTTGGTAAGCGCTGTCTCTGCTTGAAGTTGCCAGCTGACATTCCTGAATTGCTGCTGATAAGAGAGAGCGTGTTTTGCAGGGTTAAACGTGAAGAAGAAAAAAACCCCCGCTCCCGCACTGGATCGTGGAAAAGATCTGGACTGAAGATGGGAGAAAGAAAACGCAACGTCCAGGAGCGGAAAAACCACCCTTAAAAACGAGGGTCTGTATGCTCGTTTCCTAAGTAGTAGTAGGAGGCTGATATGGAGGGTTTTCTGTTGCCTTGCGCTCATTAGTAGCACACGCACACCACCCCACACGGACTTTTCTCTCGCATACGCGCGCGCACCGCACACACACACACACACACACGGGCTGTTGTGTTGGTCCCCGAACTTCCCATGCTTGCTACCTTACTTTTGCTGGCAGCTTCGAACCTACGAAGCTTTGTGAGCAAAATCCAAATGGCGAAAAACTGATATTTGCTTCACTTTACTTCACACCATGTCGGAAACAGTGGAAAACGGGGAAAGCTTGCTAGGATCTTCCCAGCTCTGAAACACACTCGCTATTGCCTCTTTTGTGTGCCAGTTCACATACACACACACTCACACACTCGCGGCGCACAGGCTTTTAATTTTCCTAATCGTTTGCTAGTGTTTTCCTCCAGCGCGTTCCGTGTGTGAAGTTTTCCACAAGGAACTACTCGCATACCAAATCACACAACACTTCCGCTCACACGAGCAAACACACACTCAATCATCATGAGAACGGTTTTTTCTTTGCTTTTGGTAGTTGAGATTCGAACCACCATCCATCCAGTGTGGGCAATTGACTCTTTCCTTTGCCGAGGTGTCTCCTTTCTTTCTAATCCTGCAGAACAATTTTCTCTCGCACGCTCACTGTGTGTCTGTGGGGCCCTGTGATGTTTCTGTCACCTTGCAACTACTACTACTAGCACACACACACATGAACGAGCGCGCGCGCACACACCGATGTTCCTCCACCTTACAACAGAGCAAACACATGCGTACGAACGTACGCATCTCTGCCCGTTTCTGCGACACGCACGCACACAGCTGCAACGGTTTGATGAAAAGCTGCACGAAATTTTCCCGAGAAAAATTAGCACCCCACAACCACCCATCATCACCAACCCATTATACCCACCACCTTTTGAACAATATTTGCCAGGGGGAAGCGAAAAAATGGACAGTAAAATTTTTCACTCGCCACACCACGTTTCTAAAAGTTCCCTGGGAATGGTCGTTTTCCTTTGGCTGGAAAAAAACAGATCCCTCAATTATCTTCTTTCGACTTCGACTTCCCTTCCTCCCTGGGTGGCCAGGTTTTGTGGGGTGTTGAGTTTGAGTAGCACCATTAAAGAAGCAAAAAAAGAGGAACAACGGGTGCTAAGCATCGCTCATCACCCTCTGCTTAGTTGGAGGACACTCTTCACTAGCCGTACAGAGAATTCGAGGACCAGCACCACCACCAGCAGTAGGACTTCTGTAGGGACACAGGGCTCCACTCCTTTGCACACACCACATGAACGCACGCACCGTGAACCGTGAAACAAAAAAGCACGCACAAATGCCCCGTACCGTTTAGCTTGGCCAGGGAACGCGCAAAATCATGCCTTCCCTAGATACACTTTGCTGTCTGCTGCTGCTGCTGCTGCACGAAAACGTCGACCATCATCACGATTTTTCGCGAGAGAGCACAATCCGCGATGTGCGCGCAACGAAGACTCGCGGTTGTTTCTCGTTCGACCGTCCAGTTCGACTTCTCGAGCTGATATTCCTATACAAGCGTAACCGTCGTGTAACGGCAGTGGTCGGCACGCAAAACCGTACGTGCCAGGTAAATGTTAAATTAGTCGATAACACAAATTAGGTTACATGGGAAGGACCAAATTCGTGTTTGGAATAAAAGTTAAATTTGTTATTTAAACAAATATCTTGCAACTAAGTAACTGCCTGAGGGCTTAGCTCCGTGGAACAGTAAAAAGCTATTTAATAATACGTGTAGACTGTAACGTACTATCAGTGAAGAGAATATTTTAAACGCTTTTTGCAAGAAAAATCCTCTTCAAAATAGTATGATTTGTAAATAAAAATCCTTTAGGTTTTATTCTGTATATCTAATGCTTGCATTAGACGATGTTAATAATATTTTATATATTGTATTGCTATGTGTATTTTAACAATCGTTTCCGGTCGAGTATTTATGCATTTGGGGCCTGAGCCAAACTGCGCCAGATTCTTCAAACGGTTAGACCGTGAATCAAATCCCTTTCGGAGCATTTCCCCGCACGCTAGAGGGCTAAATGTAAGGCCTAAAACTCTGTCAAGTAGTGTCAAGGACCTGCAAGGGACTTAATGCACCACAAGCTTTCGGTATATCTGTTTGTACGGTTTTTAGGTGTATGATTGATTTTTATATACAAAACAGAAAGGATAAAGTATTGCATAAACTGCATACAAAAGATTATTAAAGATCTTCTAAAAGGTTGTTTCAGTAGTATGAAATCAATTCCCTTTTTTTTAATTTTTGTATGCTGGTTTAAAGGGACTTCGTTCATCAAGCAAGCTCGTTGTCAAATAAAATTCTTCCTCCAAGCAGTCTCGTCGTCCAAAGGTCCTCACTCTGCAAGGAAACTTTTTGTCCACGTGATCTCTTCATCCAAGGGAATCGTTGGAAGGAAATCACCATCCAATGGAAAAAGGTTTTTAACTTTCTTATCAAGAGTTAATTTTTATCAGTTTGCGGCTTTCTGATTTCAATTTTTGTATGTCCCTTTTCTTGACCCATTGCCAGACATTTTGGTATAAAAAATAATAGACAATTTCTTTTTTTTTTGGACTCAAAATTTCAAGCGCTCTTGGAATACTAGTACTGACTTCCTTGACGGCTTCTTTTACTCGTCAGCTGGATAATCAACACCTGAGTGTACAAGGAGACAGTTCTTGGATGGGATTCGATATCCGGTCCTGTCTTTTGAAGTCCGGCATCTCTATTATCTCGATCTTCGGACCGTCCAGCACCGTTTAATAATGTAGTGGCAAATAAACCTACAAAACCTTGTGATTAATGTTTGATTTTTTCAGCACAATTACGGGGTATTCCAGTTTTTTTAATCAAGTAGAATCCAATGCTATGTTGTACGAAAGTAATTTGAAATAGCAATCGAAGATAAAAAAGAAGGATTAGAGCTGCACGGTCCACAAACGGAATTTAAATTCGTTGTGATTGTGTTTTAGGTTTAATATGAAATTCGTTCACGCCATATTCTTCATATCCATTACATGAAGTAACTTAGAATTAAGTAAAACACATTCAATCACCCTGGAATGATGCAGAACACAGTTATGTTAACACTGTTCTGTTTCAGAACTTTTGTAGAAGATCACACATTTTTAAACATGTTCTTAAATCCATATTAACATTTGTAGTGGGATTGTATAAACTTCTAGATACTCCCAGCTATACCATATTTCAACCTTTCGTATAGAATGACAAAGTTTTCATTGATTTCCCTTTTCTTTGCGCTGGTAAATGCATCATTTCCGTATAATATCTCTTTAACATACATTCATACTCTGTATTCCTTAACACAAGAACCATATAATTCTACAAGCCTGTTGTTTTACACATGCTTTCGTTCTGTTCTCTAGCCACTGTTGTTCTATCAAGCTATTTGGGTGACACACACTTCAGGACGCAAGGAAAAACATTCATGCTTCATGTAATCCACCTTCCGAATCGTGTAAAACTTCACTGAAATATCACAAACACAGCACTGTTTTAACTATCAGCGATAATCTAACGCTTCATTTTTCACCTTCCACACACGGTACCGGAGTTTGTAAACTATTTTAACCGAGCAGAGCTAGCAGCAAAAGGTACGACTTTCTCCCGAACTGCGGTGCTTCCTCTGCTGCTGCTGCTGCTGCTGCTGACCGTGATGTATTTGTAAACAATAGCGTACCTTGGTATGCTTACCTTGTAACGCCAGTTGTCAAACGACCGATCAAGGTTGTTGGCAGCAAAAGCAGAGGGTGTGAATTCGCATTCCGTGAAATATGTTCGAAAACTTTGAACCCCGCACTTCGAAAACCGGTACCACCGGTATGGGGCTTCTGTTTCGAACGTGATATCTCTACGTACCTTATGCCAATGCTCGGTATGCGTTCGCTGTTTGGAGCGGCAAATTTGTGACAATTGTTTGTATTCGTGGTACGCCGGTACTGGTGAGAAATCTAACTGAAAGTTATAATATTTATCAGAAAACGAGTACAAAACATATTAATACGCACCTAAAAATGGAGACAATTCAGCTGAAGTCACGCGATGGTAAAATAATTACCGCGAAACGTAGTATTCTCACCCGTTCCTCTGTTTTGCAAAAGAAGCTGGAGGAACTGAACGATTCCGGTGAAAATGGCGACACCTTGGATGTTTCCGAAGCCGATGGGGAAAGCTTGTGCAAGATAATCCAGTGGATGAATCGTAACGAGGGTTCGTCCCAAGAAGAGACCGAAACCGATGGTGCGTCGGAGCAGATGATTCCCAACAACCAGGAGCAGAATCAGGAGCAACGGGCAAACAACAATGCTGAGCAGAGTGGCGCCACATTCGACAAGGAATGGTTCACGAATTTTCAACAATTTTGTGTGCTGATGGCTGCGGCCAACCGATTGCGGGTGCAGGACTTAGTGGATGCGGCTGTACGCTTTTTGGTCGGATGGAGAGAGGGCAAAGATATGGACGAAATTCGCGAAATGATGGAGAACCTGGGCAGTAATGTACGCGAGTCGAATCAAGCTGGTGACGGTACGGGGGCGCAGCCTTGAGTGAGCAGATTACATTGCCTGTATGCACTATGAAATGTAACTATTCAATATTATCAATATTATTGAACACATTCACTAACATTTAACATGATTGTTTATGGGCTTTTTTTCATACACCGGATTACTTATCTACTAATAACACTGACATCTTGCTTTCTTTCACAAATTCATCTTCTTTCGTAGATGTTGATTTGCATTCAGTTTTTGCACACCTTAACCAGCATTATGCAATGAGTTTCAGCATGCACATTACACGCTTAAGTAGAACAGTCAGTTTAGCTATGCGTCATAAAACGTACGATAATCATGTATGTCGGATCACGCACGCAAACGATGCGTGTTGCCTGAGGTTGATCTTGTTCCCTGATTAACAGAGATGGCATATTTTTGGACACTTTTCGGTGGATGGTACAATAGAGATCTACCAGATGCGCACAAAACAAACAAAACGTGTTGTCTTCATACAAATGATTCCAGTGACCCAGTTGTGCGGGTGATTGTAAACCATCCGGGCAATCGGCCTTTTTGGGGACATTCAACACAAACAACAGAAGGAAATTTTACTTTCGTTGTTGTGTTGCGTAATGGTGACTCATATAATTGAAACGTGGGTGAGCATGTCGATTTGCTTTTTTTCATTGTAAAAGAAATAGATCTTCCAGTTCTTTGCATCGTATTCACGACAAAAGTGTCCTATTATGCTTCTCAATATCTTGATTACATACAATCACACTCTCTGGTAGAGATAGGCAGGATGGGAGCACCTATCGCGGAAGGCTTTTCAAAGGGTTTGCCTTCCGGTGGAATGATTCAATTATGCTGCACTGAGACTGTGCTTGGCTGTGTCACCACCATGTGCGGAAGGAAAAGGCGAGTCCGCTGTGTACGTGTGTGGAAAACGGCTTCGTTTTTGTGTGTCCACTGACCACTAGCATTACTTGCATTACGTTCAATTGAAACTCGACCATCATTAGCTGTTATTCGTCACCCGTAAGCTGTATTCATTCAATTAAAGGTGATTGTGGTTAGTCATGGTTTTATGGATAGAGGCCGAATGTAATGTAATTGTACCGTAAGGGAATAGGTTTGCTTTAAGTTATGCCAGATATGCGATGTTTAAAAACTATACTGAGCTATCTTGGATGGATTGTTTATTCTTTATTGACTACAAG
Organism: Anopheles maculatus; assembly: GCA_002091835.1. NCBI lineage: Eukaryota > Metazoa > Arthropoda > Insecta > Diptera > Culicidae > Anopheles > Anopheles maculatus. The sequence goes on along the minus strand of KZ061622.1, from coordinate 262,539 downwards.
GATG
>KZ061622.1:241438-262199 GCA_002091835.1 Anopheles maculatus | reverse complement strand
CTATCGCGGAAGGCTTTTCAAAGGGTTTGCCTTCCGGTGGAATGATTCAATTATGCTGCACTGAGACTGTGCTTGGCTGTGTCACCACCATGTGCGGAAGGAAAAGGCGAGTCCGCTGTGTACGTGTGTGGAAAACGGCTTCGTTTTTGTGTGTCCACTGACCACTAGCATTACTTGCATTACGTTCAATTGAAACTCGACCATCATTAGCTGTTATTCGTCACCCGTAAGCTGTATTCATTCAATTAAAGGTGATTGTGGTTAGTCATGGTTTTATGGATAGAGGCCGAATGTAATGTAATTGTACCGTAAGGGAATAGGTTTGCTTTAAGTTATGCCAGATATGCGATGTTTAAAAACTATACTGAGCTATCTTGGATGGATTGTTTATTCTTTATTGACTACAAGGATGGGAAGATGTCGTAAAATTCGAAGGAGTTTTAACTGCTCGTCAGGAAGTTCCTCATTGTTTGCTATTTCATCGGTTGTTTTGGTCATAGCTAGCTATTTCAACTTTCTTTCAATATCTGGAACTACTGGCACATGATCAGTTCCATAGGTCTGTTATTCTTAGCTTCGAATGACATTCTCTGCCACAACACCATTAAAATAACATCGGAAAGGCAACGCCCTTAGAAGCAATAATAAAATCATTAACAGAAGACCATTTTTATGCCACAGATAGTGAAAAGAGCTTTGAAAACAAATTACAGACACACCCTTTAAGTAAAACAAAAGCCACACACGTCCTATCCAGTACATTGTTGCATCACGTTGCACACCATTCATCTCCAACCGGAATCGAACGGAATCGATCAATTTGAGGAGGGCTTGCTTTCCCCCTGGGGGCATAAAAGCAAGTAAGGGCTATTCCAAACCGCAACCACTCCCGAACTCATACGCAACAGGAAGCTGCTGGGTTCTTTCACTTCATCCCTTGGCTCGGAAAGAGAGCTGCTTGGTGAATGAAACCCTAGCTGGCGGGACGGGCGGGTGGGGACGAACAGCGTTGAATAGAGTCCGCCAAAACAATCGGAGCTCGGACAGGAAAATAATTTGCAGAAAGTTAATTTTTTGGCTCATTTGGAAAAAAAAATTGCTCGTGTTGCGTTCCCATTCAAATACGATGAAAGGACGCTTGTTGGACGGGTATGCGGGGTGGCAAAGTACACGTGTATGCGTGTGTGTGTGAGGTGATGGATTTCGCCAAACCATCCGAAGTCACCCGCCAGCATAGTTTCAAGGAATTGCAGTTACTTCTTCTCTCTAGGCTGTAGGCTATTTGGGGCCGGTTTTACTTTGCGATGACGGTACCAAACACACATTCATTAACTACGGCTGGCTGGCTGGCACCAGGTGGTCTGGACTGTTGACTGTGGGGGCCATGTTGAAAGGAAGCGAAGCGAATGAAAATTAAACCATCTCACCATACATGTTCCATTTTGTCGTCGTAAGCTCGCTCGAGTGCGATGGAACGTTTCGGGTTTGTGTGTTAAGTTTGGTTATTTAGTGTAAAAGAGGAACACCAAAACCTATGCCGTCCTGATGTTGGCCGCAGGGTAAACGTTTTATGTGGGTCGGTTAGTTTTTGTGTGTTTAGTATCGCTTGCGAATTGGATACAAAGGGTGAAATGTGTGACAATTTAAAGTTCGTGTATTCGGAGGAGAAGAATGACAAAAAATGTGTCCTTACCTAACTGTAGCAAATCGGCCATGTAGATGAAATAATCGCACAGCGTGTAAGCAATTTGCAGCAAGAAGGTGGATGGTGTAAGACTTTTCGAAGGCAAATTGCATCGCCATAGTCCTTCTGTAGAAAGCTCCATATGGGGATCTAAAGCTCTAAAATAATACAACATCGATAGTGCCAAGAAGCAGAACTCTGACTCACTGCTTTCTAGCCGGGATCATGCATGTTCGATAATGTCGATGTTATCAACGTCGCAAGACGTCACGCTAACATCCCAGGGAATCCGTACTACTGCATTGCATCAGTCCTAATTATGGTATTGCAAGCCACTTGACAGAGCTTACATTTGTGGAAGAAGACCACGATAGAAGCCATGCGTCTGTCTCATCTTCAACTTAATACTAGAAATGGGTTCCTCATCTGAAACTCTGAGGTGGAAATCTTTGAATATCATATCAAAAAGAAATAAAACAGTATTATGGTAGCACCTAAAGCGACTCTCTTGCTTGATCTCATATGTGTGGAAGAAGGTTTTAATATTGTGCAATAATTTAGACTTGCCAGACTGTGTAGGATAATACATATAACCTACAGCAAGATTCAAACCTTATAGCTCTTTGTCATATTCCATAAATCATGGACAAAAACGTTATGGGAGGTCCAAATTGGAGATGGAGTAACGTTACATTGATGCGTCAGGAATAATGTTTGGTCAATACTAACCGGATTCGCCATACAACTCTTAAGTTATTTGGAATTGTTTTGATTAGCAATTGCTCCAGTTGCTCCACAACCGATTCCAGTCTTCATAAAGTCATTTTTAACACTTGATCGAGCGAAGAAATGTGCTTCCTTTCATTATGATTGGAATTTCCTATGAGCTAGCTACGAACGGTAGTGCCAATCTTTTCGCCATACCAAGTCTCCACACTTCCTCATCATCGCGATCGTCACTCCGGAATGTTCGAATGCATAGCATGTGTGTGCGTGTGTGGGAAAAGATAGGAAAACGCAAGTGGACGACAAGGCATTTCGCAAACACTTATCGTCGTTTTAGACTTGGTCGGTTTCTTTGTGTGTGTGTGTTTTTTTTTTTCGTTGGTCAAACTGGGTGTTTTTTTATTATTTTCTTCCTTAACATGTCTCAGTTTCTTGCGCCGTCAACCCTCACTCGGTACAACTTTCGATGTGTGACGGAAAGTAGGTACACGGATCGGTTCCGTACACAAACGCGAGCGCGCGCGCGCTCCCGGGTGTTTGGGGATGTTTGCTGGCCCGTTGGCAGATCGTTAGCTCCGGCTTGACAGTTTGAAAACCTCCCGTGCGTTAGCTTCTCGCTGAAAATCCCATTTGATTGATACGATCTAATCAATCATCTCTGACGATGATCTCTTTTCCACCTTCCACTACGCACACATACACGCACGACGTTATTGACACGGACCAGCCACCGCGCGCACGATGGAAAGTAGTGATCCAGCGAGGCCCACGATCGTTGTCGCGGGTGAGCCCTGTGTCAATTGCCGATTCCACCCATCATCATCATCGTCGTTGCCGTGGTGCGTGTGTCGAACAGATGTCAAAAGTGAAGCCAAAAATGCAAAGTTAAACTTACCGGAGCTGAAAGCCGACCGACAACCACCACACTACTAACACAGACGTCAGCTTGCCCGGTGCTACTTTGCGTGCAACTTCCGACTGCGGTAACTGGCCGTCCTCCAGGCGACCTTTCGCATCCTGCTCGAAATTGGATTTGTTGGCGGTTGGCGGCGGGTTTCTTGTTTTTTGTTCGCTTGTTTGATAATGTGTTTAACATGTTACACGTCCGAACCATTTCACCGGAACAACAGGACCAGCCGAGGGAAATGTGTGTCTGCTGCTTGACAGTGCCGAAAATTCCTTTCAACTTTACTTCTTAACCCCCGTGCGTTGGTGAGACGCGCACCGGCCAAACCTCCGGGTGGAGTTCCAGTTGATTTGATTTTATTTCTATTTTTGTTAACACATTTCGCCACGTTTTGTGCGGTGTCGCGTAAAAGAAGGCGGAAGAGAGTTGTCCTCTCGTAAAATTGGTCGGCAAACAAGCGCGCACCGAAGCTTCCCATCAAGCGTGATTAATGATGCGTTTAGCAGTGGAAGCCTTTAATGCGGTAATATTCCGTAAGAAATTGACAATTTTCATGCGGTGTTCCGCAGATGTCGTACCAGGCTGAAGGTGTTCCAAGTGGTTCCACGTGCCAAATTGGCTTCGAAAATATCATGCTCGTTTTGATGCACTTGCATCCCGAAAACAATCGGAATGATGAATGCAGAAGACAACTCACGCTCGAGCATCGAGTAAGTTTGGAGATTTCAATAGAAATCAAATGGAAACCGGCCCCCGTTGCTACCGTTTGTTTGCTTCGGAATGATAAAAACCGAGCACAACGGTTATGCAAACATGTAGACACGGGTGAAAACTGATTGGTAGGTATTAATCATACTTTACACTTGATTGATACGTTCGTTAGGGACATTATAAAATTGTTTCTCCCATCGCGCACGACGGTGAGCTAGCTTAAATGCGTTTCATAATGATACTCTACGCGGTAGAAACAATGTTAATTTGGCGTTACTGTTGTTTTTTTCGGCCTCTTACTGTTGATTGATTTTATTAGTCTCCTGCTACTGCACGGGTAAGAGTGCCAGGAATTTTTCCTGTCTCTACAGTTTTAATCAATGTTATTGTTCGTGCAAAGCTAACAAAGATTTTTATGTACAAAGCGTCAGCACATTCATGCCCATCAGTCGCCTGGTGGGCTTATTAATCATGGCATCATGAGCATGTAAATTCTCGTATTGAACTTCCTTTATGGTAGTATCATAGGAGTTCTGGAGACACCAGGATTAGTGTAAGAGTCCATTTTACATGCTCGTGTAACTACTTTCACCTTCTGGATCATAGCGCCTTCTAATGCTAATTTCAAATCAACGTTCCTAGTGGTCATTCTTCTACGTCTTTAGATTTATAATCCCGACAGTCAGTCCTGAATACTGGAAGACGTTCCAGATGGGATTTGATATCGGACATAACTGTTCCATGCAGTTTATTTTAAAAAAATGGCCTCCTAAATTCCACGATCGTCAATGATCGTCAATAATAGTGTTGCTTTCCTTTATTTTTAGGTAAAATTGTTGACACACTTTCAAAACAAGTTTGCAACGCCTAAGGACGTTAGACCCCAACGCGCGACATGGGACAAGTGAGCATCAATCAAATAATCCCGACCTCTATATCTGTTTCCTTACGGAAAGGAATGAATAAATTCATAGTGAAAAGGCACTAAATGTTTCACTCGTGGCGTGAAGGCGTAACCAGAAGACCCTCCGGGTTAGATGGGCCACACATGGGGCGTAGGTGTTAAAAAGGGTCCGATCCTGACGAGCCTGTCCATGCCTCTAATATGCAAGTGATGGGAGATCTAGGCATGAATATGCTTGAATCGCTTCCAGCGTTTAAAGTTGAAATTGATTGCTTTTGCCGTATTGGAATGGTTTAAACTACAAACCCGAACAACGAGATTTCGTTGCGTGAACTCCATTTCACCCCAGAGTTTGTCTAGGATGGCATTTTTTGTGTGTGCGTGTGTCTTTCTTTCAAACGTTTCGTCATCAGGCCGTCCCCCCGTTAAACGATTTTTTTACGACGCGTGCGCATACGTTTTAGTTAAGCTTGTTACACTAGTTTCGAACCGCCAAATTGCTGACCCCACTTCCCGCCTACCCTAAGCTGCCTTCCATCGTTCCATGGAGGTATTGCTGATGAATAAATTAAGCGTAAACTTGCGAATAATCGTTTCTTCTCCCGTCACGGCTCTGATCTGTACAGTGCGGGAGAAGTCGCGCCGGCCAGCCTCGCCACCCATTTACACCGTACCGTGATTGAAAAAGGAACCGCTCAGCCAGCCTGCTTTCTTCTTTCGACAGCGTACGACAAAACGCACCCAAATCACGTGTGCCACTAAACATCATGCCGACGAAATTGGGATTGTGCTTTCCCGGTGACAGTTGCTCTCGTTGCTCTCGATTGCGCAACAAATTAGAGCAAAGTGTGCTGTCCGGGCGGCGGCACCGGCTTGGGTGAGGAACAACGGTGTGCACTTTGGCACGAGGGAGACTCACCCAGCGTTTGGTTGTTTTTTTTGCGCTGTGCCAAATCATCATCGCGAAGGGACACAAACGGGGAGTGAAATAATTAGAGCCGCATTTAAATCGGCAAATTAAAATTCACCACTTCGTCCGGACGAATTGGAACCTGGTGAGCACCATACACCAGTTGCTTTCTTTTGCCATTCGTTAACTGCTTGTTGGTGGTCCTGCTGCGCGTATGTGTGCGGGTTGATGTTTCGTTTTTCAATCACCCTTTTTTCTGCCAACCAATAATTGATGCACTACACCACACAGCACCCCAGCAAAGGATCAAGCGGGAAGGAAAAGGCTCATTTCGTTGACGAATTACGGACCGGTCATTACGATCGCGGTCCGCGCGGGATGATGGCGGTCGCGTAATGTTATGGTATGCCCGTTACCCGATTTATGTTCCCGGCCATATGGAAGTGCGGTGGAATAGAAGGATAAGTTACGATGTGGTACGGTGTAACCCTTCAACAACGTCTCAGCAGGTTTGGCTTTGAGAAGGGACACAAATACCCTTAGGACAATGTAAATCCGATCGCGAAGGTTTTCTGTACGATGGCCAGACGAAATAATTTGGCAATAAAGAAAGGACGATGCATGTATTTTGTTTTGGTTGTTTTGGGCTCATTTTCTACCGATGGGGTCTGCAAATCATCTCCACCGAAGGAACCTTTCACATCATTTTTTACGGATGTTTCAATGGACGAACTTTCGAGGTCGTTTGCAGATTCGAAGGGATTTTACTTTCGTTCAGGTTGCCATTTTTCTTGCGCAGATTTCCTAGGCAGGTTTATGAGGTGCGTCCAAAGTTTGTTTTTTTTATTGGCTACCAGGTATTTATGTTTTTATGAGTGCATTTGTATCGTCTAATAAGGCGTATGCCATTTTTAGCTAGTTTTGGATGTACTTAAGCAGTAGGTAAGGGAGTCATATCTTCTTCTTCCTTGGCCTTATATAGGGAGTCATATAATACTTCTTTTTCACTTGGCTGAAACCTGGAGAGATTTTTAGCTGTAATTTTTGGCTTCCTTAACACTAGGTTTTACCCGTAGTTTTAATCAGTTAGTCCTGCGTAAGGAAATACATATATTTACTCACGGTAGTAACTACAACAACTTTGCAACTGTTGTAAGAGCCAGAATTAACAACCTTAAGCTTCAGAAAACTGGGCGTCGGCTGTTCTCTCTTGTGATTGTTGTCAACGTAATGAGACGTTTCGTTTGGATTAAGTTATTTTTTATAAATTACGAGTAGGATTTAGGAGTTAAGCAATATAATAATAATAGCAAGGATAAATTGGGTAAATTTTTAGTCTCTGGTGATATTTAACACCTAATGTGACATCAACCGAGGATCGTTAATTTGCTGCGTCTGTGGTTGTAACATCATTGATGCATTTGAATGATATGCGCTTACAAATTAGATATATTTTATCCTTCATATCTGGGTGACTAATAGTTTGCAGGAAAACAAGTAAACTTATGTAAGTTCGTCATAAGCAAACTACATTCCCACGCCGAGTAGGAATAAAATGCTACAAAAGCAAAACTCCGCAAAAGAAATAAGAAAGCAAGAAAAAATAGCTTCCTTCCGTCCTGTTCGGTGACTTACTTACCTGACGTAATTCCCGCTTCCCGGCTGGCACTTGATTTTGTTCTGTTTCTATTGCAGCTGCTACCACAGCACAGCAGGCCTGTTGTTCCGATTGCCAACGGCCGGCCAGCTAGTGGGACACTTTTACCTTCTATTACCCAACCTGCCATTCCCTGGCTACCATTTTGGCGAGCCTGCGTGGAAGTATTTTTATTATTCTCCGGATTGTACGGAACCCATTTTTGTTGTTACTGCTAGGGGGGGATACCTTTTGCAAACTGGACCTAGCGTTGGGTGAAAATAAATGGATATCTTTCATCGCGCACACGTACACACAGGGGTGTGCTTTGTCAGAAGAAGCAAAACAACAACAAACAGCAAAAAAAGGTAACACAACGCGCACCCCAAAAACAAAAAAATCGGAACAGATCTCCCAGTTCACTTGTGCATGCCGCCGGCGATACGATCGAATCGCCCGGTCCCGGGCACGAGATGAACGAAAGAAAGTGTGCAAGGTAAAACGGGGAAGAAAAAGCCCGGTTGAACCGGTGCGAAACAAGTGTCCCGAAGCGAGTCACCCAAACGATGACGCGAACGAGACACGAGTTTCGAGACAGCAAACATTCCCGGTGGAGTTTGATTTGGAGCGCCGGATCGACGAAACCGGAGCAGTAGACGTTGGAGAGAAAGGTGATCTAGGTAGTGGCCGGCGTCGTCATCGGACGCAAGAGGAAGCAAACGCAATCGAAGGGATCTTGCTGCATGATCAATGAATACGGCTCCAGTGTGCAAACGCGAGAGAGAGAGAGATCGATCACTTAGTGTGGTAAAATGGGAGCAAATGGAGATTAACCCTTAATGAAAGTGTAAGTAAAGCAATCCTGCCTAAGAGATGGGTATGACAAACTGTTTAAGAATCAAACAGAATTGATGGTAACAACTATTTAACTCATGCGATTGTAACGAACATCCCACGATCAAGACACTAAACATTACTTAGCTTACTTACTTAAAGAAGGGACTCTAATACATTGTGCCATTAACAACTTGATCATATTAAATAGAACAAATATAGTTCATTTACTTTGCCTTTTTGTTTCAGGAGTCTGAGCAACTGAAGGATTAAACTTACTACACCGCCAACGCCGGGAGAGCATCTCAGAGAACAACCAAACCGGAGAAAGAGGGAGAAAGACCTTGCCACATACGGACTGATTGTGTCCATGTTGACACTGGCCGCCCTTCTTGTTCCAAGGGTCCACACATGCTGCTGCTGCTGCTGTTGGGGAGAAAAGCGGGCCTACCGCCAAACTGACACCGGCGACCGTACGAGTAAAAGCAAAAGTATGAAAACGAAAGCAAAAAGGGAGGGAAAAAAATGCGCACACTCGGCAGCCTCCCTCTGATGCCGTGGTCCACCAACACGGGCGGTAACGCCGGTCGGACGGTGGTTGCGGTTTTGTGGTTTTGTGGTTTTGCGCGCTCCGGAACGGATATAAATTGCTTCTGCACCCTATCGGACTGTTTTAGTTCGGTTCCTTCGGTTGGTCGGATAAAATCGTGCAACTAGTGCAGAACGTGCATCGTCAATAACAACAACATCCACGTGCTTTTGGTATGAGCAAGTGATTCTCTATGCTGTGCAGGTTGTTTGTGGTCTGAAGTTGTTATCCGGTCGGTTACATTATTGAATGGTGTGTGGGGTGGTACACTTTCGGTGCAATTGCATTTAAATGCTACAAAAACTTATGTACATTTAACAAATAACTACACTAGACGCGTGAATAATTGGTGACAAAGTTACAGTGATCGTACGTAGAAGGGTGAGTGAGAATTAGAGTCACAAGTTAGTGCAATCGTGTGCTTGTGAGACATTAGAATCGATCAGAAAGTTTAAATATTGACTGTGTATATTGAAGGTGAATTCTTGTGCTTTTTGCTTTTGTTTGCTTGTTTTAGTACCAGTTTATCTCGCCAGAATACTGTGAGTTGGAGTAGGATAACAATACTAAATGCCGGTAGCATGATCAAAATGGTGAGTATATTGTTTGGAGAGTCGTTTAGTTCACCTTTCATTTAAGTGGAGAAGAATTTTAAGAAACAAAAGATGACCCGTATAGGAAACGAACAAATGCTTGGTGTTGATACAATAGTACTTTTTAGTAACTATTCATTAACGACCCTTATTTGACCCACAAACAAGCTTAGAAAAGTTCTTAAAGGGTTTTAATCGCAAATATTACGATTTTTTTATGCCATTATGTTTTCATTACTAACTTTTTGAAAAAGGTTTGAACTAGTATAAGTTTATTGTGATATAAAGACAACAGGACACTTGTTCTAAATTTCATTCGAATTGAGGATCTTATACAAAGACGTTTTATCAAATTCTGAAGTGAATATTAAAGCTTGAAATTATTTTTTAACGTAAAAAATGTTAAAAAGGCTTTCCTTTAAGAAAACCTGTAATAGTTAATTTCAATATTACAGTAGCTGTATACATTACAGCTTAGTTTTGAGAAGTTTTATTCAAATTCTCCCCGAAACTATGTCTTGGTAGTAGAACTAGCAATCAAAACATACACAAAGAAAGACTAAACCTAAAAAAAGAAAGCTTTCAACTGCATAGAAGGAAATGGCATAAAATACATTAATCGTATTCAATCACTTCGTTTAGCTTTGCCGCGTCTAGACTTGAGACCATTTTAGACAAATGTCTTCCGTTTGGTCGACCCACTCGCTCCAGATCGATCCACTGCCCCCTTTCACCCATCAACCCAACAGATCGATCGATCGCACACATTCCGTTTGCACTGTAATAATCTACGATCGATAATCGGCAGCATGATAAACGACCTGCCCGAACTACGGCAATGAGACGAAACTGTTGCAGTAGAGTAATCGAGCGTAGCGGATGAAGATAAGATAATAATAACCCGATCCGTCGTCTTGTACGAAAACGCAATCGATTACACAATACCACAGTCTCAGTGCGACGAGTCCTGTGTGACGACGCGAGTCAATGTTTGCGTCATACGAACCTTTTGCGATCGGTCGGTGGTGTCCTTCGCACTGCCAAACCACACATTATGATCCAAATCAGCAATGGGGCAGCTTAATGTCTCTCATTTTGCTTTAGCCGTTACCAGCGGGTAAAAGATCGGCGTGTGGGTTTTCTCTCCTTCGCCCGTAAAATCACCAATCCTTTCATCAATCGGTACCGAACCGGGTTAGTGCAAGAGGAAGTACTAAAGGAAAAGAAAACGGTAGATCGAAAGAGGAAATTTACTGCCAGCTAGTTAGCATGCTGCCGCACGTTCGATGGTCGCAGTTTGCCATCTGCGAGACCTAATTTGGAGCTCAGTGTCCGAAAACGCCGAGTTGATGGTGCATACCTGTGGTCGCATTAAGGCACAAAGTAACGCTTCAATTTCCATCTTCACGAGATATAAAAGGGAAGGGAAAAGGGAATGAATCATAATGCGGCTTGTGGCCATCGTACCCGAACACAAAAAAAACCGCCAAGGCCATGGGAAGGAAGTGGAAAAATGGAAATCTTCCTCGTTATATTTAGTAAACAAATTGCCAATCGATAGGTAGAGAGCGAGAGAGAGAGAGAGAGTAGTGGAGACGGGAAAAGAAACGGACGGAAAAGAAAAGTGCCCAATGGGGCCAGATTATGCTCTCCGGTGTTGCTTCCCATACTATTTTTCCCGCATTTTTCCGCCATCCAAACCCATTCATTGTCGATTGCATCGTTCGATCCGGACCATTGATCGCTTGATCGTTCGTTGATCGAGCCGGCTCATTCATACGGCCCGCGCGATGGATGAATGAGCTGTGGACTCGCGCCGCCTTACCCCACCATACGTTGCTCGGTTTCTTGCACACAAAAAACTGTCACGAGGAAGAAAACGTCGTGTGTCCGGTTTGTTGTTTGACCAATTACCATTTTATGCGCACGGTTGATTGGTATAATTTGAGCAAACACTTTTTAGCATCCCGTTTGTCACCTGCGTTCGAGGCACCGTGCGTCTCGAACGGGCTTAAACGGCTCAATTGAGCTTTTGCTTCCCGAACCGCTTGATAAATTGCACCGACACGTTGTGTACGTAGGGCGCGATGAAGCAATGTTTTGCATATGGAAATAAAAATTACGCACAGTTTCTTCCCAGACAGACAGATCAGTTACCCTCCCCGGGGCGGATGTACGATTTAAATAATGTCTTTCGCCGCCCTTCGCTTTCTGGCCACTTCCGTCCACTGGTTTTACGGCCGCAAATAAGAGCAATGAATCAATAATCGAACACACTTTGCACGCTTGTTGTTTATGTTTTTGTTTGACAGTACTGCGCCCCGAGAGTTCGTCGCTGTCATTTGCTCGCACGCTCATTGAAGTCTTTTGTATCCGTACATCGGATGGGAGCTTTTTGTGACGCTTATCGGAATGTGATTGGATTTTGTTCCGAGTACCTTACTTGGACTAAAGCCCTTTTTATAACAATAATCTACACATGATTGAGCAGTTTAGATAATTACCTTATGTACTCAATGCGTTAAAGCGTTACCCGGCAGAGCGTTTTGCTGACGCACCGGATAACGAATGGTATGTGGAAAAGAAGAAATTTATCAACTTCCTTTCCTGTGCTCAATTGCAACGTTTCAAGAATGCCAGTTCGTTTTGTTTTTTGTTGTTCAATCGCTCCAAGCCATCCATCCCGCCGCATCAAGTGACAACAAATAAGAGAGCAACAAAAACAATCCAACTGTCAATCGGAAACATCGTGACGAACGAACGAAGGGAAATTAGTTGTTCGGTCGATTTGCGTGCTTGCGTGTGTCCTCTCGGTCACTTTCTTCCGTACGAATGCAGCCGACACAATCGTGAGCCCGTTTTCGGAGCGCGCAAATAGTTAGCGGATTTAAATGGTTTTTGTGCGCTCTCGTGCAGTTTTTTCTCTGTCTCTTCTGGTTGGGGAATGATGCAAGAGAAGACAGGGGATCCCAAAACGGAAGGTACAATAGAGATCGGTACGCTGGAATGTGTTGATTCATCCTATCAGACAAACTGCAACAGTAAATGGTTGGTGTCATGATTAATCGTTGGGTCGCGCGAGTCGGTCAACCTGGTGGTGGTGGTGCAATATACCGTGGTCTAGGTTGATGTTATAAGCTTTCTTACAGTGAGCTTCAGCACGTCAAAATGCTGCTTCTTTTATCGCTAGTGACACTAATGAGCGAGTTGCCTTTTGTGTAGCGTTATTTTTTGTTCTTAATTCGACATTTTAATTTGAAGTTTTTACACACAAACCAACACACTCAAATGAGCACTCCTAAAACAGTTTCACAACAAGAGATTTGCAAAAGGACAAGAAAGATTCATCAATCAACCATCTCGAAAACAAAGAAGAATAATGCTCCTGTGCTTGCTTGAGAGGAGAAAAAAACACAGCACAAGAGATCACGCTAAGCTTAAGCTCTAGAAAGTAAGCTTATCATCGTGTGCCCTCAACAGTGTTGCAAACTCGCTGACTCCGGTGTTAAAGTTGCATAAAAACATTAAAACGCAACCTGGCCTCGAACAGGTGGTCAAGGCGCTACATTGTGGTGGTCCGGGTGGAAACGCGAGCCGGAGACTGATCGCGACCGGACCTCCGGACACAGGTGACAGTACAAAATGCTTCCTACCATCCGCATGTTTTCCCTCTGTTTTGCCCTCCGTACATGCCGTACGGCCGGGCAATGAGGAAATGTGGAGCGATTATTGCAAAACTGTGATCATAAAAATTACTTCACAGTGCGTCGATCCCCTTTTTTCCCTCGGCTGGAGTGATTCTGTGCGTGTGTCTGTCTGGTTTTTTCTTCTTTCTAACTACTCCTAACTTTCGACCGGTCCGCCCAGTCAGTAGTCAGTCCGCTCTAGTGGTGATCCTGGAGTTCAACGACAAAGGTGCATTTACTTCCTTCCGTCCTTCCTATACCGGGGGTTGCTGTGGCGTTTATCGCAATTGGAGAACGGGTCCAGTTTGTCTGTGGACAGCTTTGCGGACAGGTTTCGGACAGACTGGTGATGAAAATAGTTTCGACAGAGCGCGAGAGTAAGAGAGGCAGAGAGTCACAATAATAAAATCACCGCCGCAAAAGAAAACAAAATCAGAGTACGATCGTACAAAACAGGCTTTGACGGTGTACATAAACCTAACTACGTTGGTCACAATGTGGCTGGCAAGGCTTCGGCGGTGGTCAACCTGCAACAGTAGCGGCCCTTCCTCGATCGGGTACTGCCAAAGCAACAAAGATCTACCACCCGGGGAAAGGTCTACCAACCACCCGAGATAAGAGGCGCAAAACACGATCGATCGATTGACTTTGGTTCGCGTAATTTCTTGTATCGAATACACAACAGGGCCGCAGTAAATTCGCTGCGGCATTTTTGTACCTCTCACTCACTCGCTCGCTCCGTTTCGCACCGGGGTCGTGTGATTTAAACCACTTCTGGTTGAGATTTTGTAGTTTCTTTCCTTTTGCCCTCTTTTGTGAAAGTGAAAGTGGTGGTCCACCACCAACCTCGTGGATTTCGGTTCGGGGCATTCTTGTTGATCGATTCGGGCGGTTTGCGTATCCTTCCCTTATCAGCTATACCGCGTTGACCTGTGATCCCTGTGCGTGTGTAGGAAAGTGGGCAAATTTATCGCCCCGTTTTCACAGCTTAAATCTATTGATTCTGAATTTGACGTTTTGAACTTCGCTGCTGAACTGTGCGGTTGTGCTCCGGCGTATGAAATCTATAATTTATGGTCCGTCGGAATGGGTGTTGGAATGTTGCAAAAATGGCTCTTGCCCGGTTATATTGCACTTATTGCTTCCCTGGAGTTGTTGAAATAGTAGCTTCAAAATTGCTGTGTAATTTGGCGTTGTTAATCAAATTGAGATTGGATATTCATGATATGCTAAGGAGATCATTAGTGTGTGTGTGTGGGTATGGGGTTTTAAAAGGTTTCTTTTGTCTGTTTTGTCTGCTTAAAAGGTGTTTTTTCGATAGTTAGAACGCATTGCTAAATGGGGGCTTTCCATTACGCTATAAGGTACAATCGAAGAAAGACAAGAGTGAGCGTTATTTATGACTTAAATTTGTTGATTTTCTTCTTCATGAGCAAATTACACAATTGATTTTACACGCTACAAGATGGCCTTCAATTTAAATAAAAATCTTCTCATAAACTACGATTAAAACCACATCTCAGCTCAACTTCTGAACGTCCTTATGCTACATCCTCTCTCTTGTTCGTCGCTTACTGCCATGGTTCCAATCGTGTTCCAACTCTTTTGAGAGCTTTTAGTGCTTTTTTTTTGGCTTCCCGAAAGCCCCTTACCAATCAACCCCGATTCTCACCCTTTAACTCTGCGAAAAAGTTGGTGGTTTATGTCCTTTTTTTGTATTTTACTTTTCTTTTTCGGGTGTAATTTCTTATCGGGTGAAATGAGTGTAAAGCGTAGCTTCGTGACGTTGTTCATAAAATGAAGCAGATCAGTGTAAGCGGGAATGCGGGTTTTTGGTTGGCCGTCCGGTTGACTTTCATAGTTGAACTACCGAATTCATATCATGCAGCCTTCGAGCGGCCGGCCTACGTAATGGAATACCTTTCTTTTCATTCCTTTTCCTTGTGCACACACACACTTAAAAGGATTATATGTTATGCTGTAATTCCCTCATGTGTCCCCCCATGGATGATTATGTTTTAACATGCTTTTCGTTTTCAGCTTTTATCGGCTTCATTCCACCGTAGTTTGCTTTCCTTTTTTACCGACCGGTCGAAGGTGAAATGAAACCATTGTTTAGTTTCCACCGTAACGAACCACCGTTCACGTTCTTACGCACACGTTAAGAGGGCCGAACCTACCGATCCGCACCCAAATTTGGTCGCCCAAGGAAGCTGAGGACGATGATGGGGCGTGTGCACAACGGTTACAATATTTCTGCTGCCGGTGCTGAGGCCCTTCGAGTGAAGCCTTTCTACATCGACGCGTTGACATGACACGAGAAACAAGTAGCACGATCAACTGGTTTTTGGCGGTCCGGCGAAAAGAAAAACGAAACAATGTTGAACTTGTTGCTCCAGCTATAACGGGCCAACCAATAGGGATGTAGTAGAAGCTTGTGCGCGCAGTTGGAAGCAATCGAAACAACTCACCACCGGAAGCGTTGTTGTGGTGTGTTTGTTGTCGTTTTAATTGGTTATCGCCTGCAAGGAATGTTTACGACAGGCAGGCGGCCCGCGGTGTGTGCGTGAACAGTCGTACATCAATGGAATTGCTTCATCACAAGGCGAGAGGCAATTTACTTTCAGCTGCAAGTGGACGGTGCTGCATGTAGGGGATTTGTTTTTGCGACGCTAAAAGAAAGCAGTACAGTTGTGTTGTGAGGAATGATTTATGTACATGAAATTATGTTATTTGTTTACGAGCTCACAGACATACAGTCATTATTTGCGCACTAATGTTTATTACTGTGAGAAATTTGTCAGGGTGTTAGGTGATAATTTTGACACATTTTATTCGCTTGATGATTTATAATCCTCGGAGTAGATCAACGATTTGTTTGATCTTCAACATGCATATTAATCTCTAATAAAAAAAGGTGTAGACACTGTCCCCATTACTGATATTTTTTATCAAGTCTAGACAACTCATAAATTAATCCGCACATAGACGAATTAACCTAACAAGCTCCCCCTTTAACGTTTTTAATCCCCTTTTAAAGAGTGGAGTCAATTCCGCCTTCAATTTACTACGCCACTGCCTGCCGGTTACATTCCAGTGCGTAAAAACAACTCACGCTCGATAATACCTAAATTGCCCGTCTAGATTAACTAATAACCTCTTCCTTCAATAGCACATTTTGTACTGCTAATCTAATCGTATCATCTACCTATCTGCATCTCCACGATCTTGCACCATGATCATCATCGTTATCCTGATCACTGTCGCATCCGTCGCATGGCGGGGCATGTGCGACGGCACGCACGCTCCATTCCCCCCGAACAATCACCGTCAGCGATTTAACACCAGCTTAGTGCCGTGATTGGTATAGTTTAGTTTTTTCTTCTCCGCCCTACAACTGCGACTCGACTGAGCGGAACTACCTGCATCCATCGCTCGCTTCCATGGCCCCGACGCGTGTGTCACGTTGTCACGTTGAAGGTTGTGTGCACCGTGGTGCGGGGTTGTCCTCCATCTATTACCATAACAGCTCAAGATCGTGTTTTTTCACTGCGCAAACCGCCAGTGAGTGTTATTTAATTTTCCACTTTCTTTTTGCCCTAAGGGGCTTTCCAATTCTACCTTTCCTCCCGCACGACAAACCGGTTCGCTCGCAGTGTCAAGGCGGTGTTTGCGGTCGCTCCGGATCTGCGCACTAATCACTCCTTAAATGCACTATTTAACGTGCCGTGTACCTCGGGACCGGAATTAGGAATGTGCGCAGTGTACTTTTCGCGTCACCAGCTGGTCGGTAGCGCAAACATGACGAGAAGGGGGCAAATGCTGCTT
This sequence comes from Anopheles maculatus, assembly GCA_002091835.1. NCBI lineage: Eukaryota > Metazoa > Arthropoda > Insecta > Diptera > Culicidae > Anopheles > Anopheles maculatus. The sequence continues at coordinate 245,191 of KZ061622.1, read as the reverse complement.
TCTTCGCAAGATGATGAAATGTTGATCATCATGAAACGCTGTGATGTTGGCTGCGTGCGTCGAAAGCTTGCTTCATTTGTATGCGCCTGACAGTATGCAATGCGGTGTATCACTTCTGTCAAAGCTTTGCTGTTTATTTCTCTTGTTGCTGTTCTTTCATTTTCTCTTCCAGGTGCGCTTAAATCTCATTGTTTGGATTGGTTGCTGTGCCTGTTTACTGCTGCAGGCACCGTGGGTAGTGGCAGCGGGACACGATCCACCGCCCGGGAACCGTCCCATCCAGCTGGAAGACATCGAGCGGGACAATTTGAACAGCGAGCGCCAAGTGTTCAAGAAGGAAGCCATCGCTCAGCAGCAACAACAGCAACAGCAGCAACATGGAGCTAGTTCGACCCAAAGCAACAATCACTACACCGTCCAGATACAGCACCATCCGGGCAGTGCGGCCGGAACTCACAGTTCCGTCAAATACGTAACACCACTTCCGGCCCCAACGCAGACGCTCACCTACGCGAAAGGTATCGTACGATCGGTGCACGCTGATTGTGGATCGATCGGAATTAGCTTTCGAACCTACCATATGGTACTAATCTGTGCTTGTCATTGTTTTAGATCACGCCGGCCCTCAACAACAGTACATCAGCATCCCGCAGCAGCCAACCCATCATCAGCATCAGCAGGTACCGCAGGTGCATGAGGATCATTCCACCTACACGGTTCCATCCCGTCAATCACTGCTCCAGCCCGTCATCGGTGGAGGTGCACCGGCCTCCCCCTATCTGACGCCGCAACCGCAGTACGTTTATGTGCAGGCCCGGCCCCAGCAGCTGCCACAACAGTACGCAGGCGACAATAATCTGCCCCAATCGCTGCTACACATCCTGCCACAAAATTCGCAGTAAGTGTTCGCAATTAGCACCACGAAAGGTGCGTTTTAGGTTGCGTTTGTGGAAGGTGAAATGGGGATAGAGGGGTTAACTTCCTCTACGCCAAAGCCCTGTGGTGAAGTACCGGCACGAAAATCAATTTCAGTGTCAATGGTATCGCGTGCCAGGGAATTAAATATTGTCTCGTGATGGGGCTTTAAATGTATTTCCTCCAAGTCGTATTTTTAAGTATCCTTGACAGTTTTTATGATCACCGCGCACATCAGATTGCTATGTACGAATGCTGTTTCCTGTAATATTATGCTCATTTTGTGACAACATTTTATGCGTAAAAATTACTTGCCCATTTCCTGCTTCGATCGGTCTTTTTATTTGTCCTTTCCCAGCCTCGATCATAATCGCGACCGTTAAGGCTGTGTACGGCATTAATCGCGGCGAATGAGTTGCGATACAGTGCGTTTAATTGCTTTTTGAATGCCCGTGTTCCGTACACACGGTCCGATACAAAACGACAAATTACGTCACTACTTCGAGTGTGAGCTTTTGCTCTCGTGTTTAAGTCAATATTTTCCCATGCTCTTGCCGTTGGAAAGAGCAGTGCGCTTTTACGATGCGTACGGGTTACAGATCGGTGATGATAAATTTTTGTGTACGGTTTTAAATGGTTACAATGCAATCCGATTGTCTCATAATGGGAGATCACTGAGGAATAATTTTGTTGAGCTGATTTTTTCAACATGTTAAGTGCATGCTCGAATACTTGTATACCTATGCAAAGAAATCTCTTAGCTGCTCCTGAAGTTTATGCAACGAACAGAAATATGGAAGTGTAATAATGAAGCAAATTAACTGACAGTTTCAGTAGAAATCATAGAAATTTTTATTGTGGGAATAAAATAAATTATTGATAAATGATCGTTAAACACTACTAAAGCAGAAGAAAACCTGTTACTCTAACGGGTAATGGTAATGAGATGATCGTACGGCAGATGCAATGGAGATATGTGTGGTGTAAACAAATTTCTAAAATGTAAAAATATTGTTATGACTTCACGATCATGGTCGCCGTGTACCATGTTGGTGGTCGGGAAAGGATCTTTACTTTCCCCTAGCTATTGACGATGCGCTCAGTACCACCAACATTAATTGCTGAATCGATTAAACGTTCCTTTGTGCTGTTTGCGAATGAAAATTAATCATCCATTGTTTTGGACTTAGTATGTGCTGTGTTGAACCATTTATCGCACCAAAAAGCATATGGCTCGTTCAAAAGGGATTAGCCGGAACATATTAGTATTGCGAATGGAACGATTTATCCTTCCATTATTGCATAATTGTCACGGATTCGTCTTACACTTTCTAACGCTGCCTTTAGACCGCGTTGATCCTGCTCTATGATGGATTAGTGTATCGCAAGACTCCCGTTTCAGTAGCACGCAACGGTGAGAGGGGTTTATTTATGATCCTGCGAGTACATCATAAGCACCTTCAAGTACGTGTGGTTAGGAGGACCCAGAAGAAAGGAAACCCAATGGACCGTCCCCATCGTAGCGGCGGTTTGCGTTTTGATTGATTGATCGCATTTCACCACGATCGATCGATCGGTCTGTCGGCTGGAGCTTTGTGATGGAGAAGAGAAGAAGCAAAAAAAAGCAAGAAAAAATGGCAAGTCATTTATCGTGTGAGATTTGCTTCACTCGTCGCATCCATAAATCGATTTATTGCTTCTGGCTGTGTGATGGGGAATTTGTGAAACTAACAGCAGCCACCGGGTCGGCGTGTTGGTTGTTTATTTGTTTCGTGGTGCATGATTTGTCCGCATGTGCCTTTTTATGGCACATGCCACATGAGAAAATGGAAGAAGCTTTGCCCTTTTTTCATTTTGGATGTTTTATTTCATGTCTTTGGAAAGACAGAGAGAGAGTGATAGATTGGGAGCATTCGTTTACGAAGACTGTAAGGTCCGTTTGATTTGGTTTATTGATGAAAAATTGGTATAGTAAGCGGTGCCTTACATAAGCTTGGCAATCAGGAGCCAGATTGGAACAGTGAAACAATCACGCAAAACCCCGATGATGTTAGCAAAGTGTCTGCTAATAATGTTAAACTTGAAAGGTGTTTTCCTGTTCATTTTTAAGGTGGCTAATTTTCCCCCCAAATAACACATCGTTTAACGATCGGTGGAAATCTTCCCGAAAGTGAAATGTGAAACCGATCCGTGTCCGTTCACATTGGTTTGGGTGCAGTGCCAAACCAACGCCCACGGGGCAAAACCATCGTAGGCTCCATTTTACCGAAATTAACCATAATTACCCTCAACCCCTAGCGTTCGAATCCAAAGACGCGGCTTAGGCACCACCTAACCTTACCAGCAGCGAGCGAGCGATTGCACCATAAACGAGGAAAAACGACGATCATAAAATAAATAGCTCCACCGAGCGGAGCAAGCACGCAGCCGGCCGGATTCAATTGCGGTCGGTTATTGGTATCATTAGGAGGAATCAGTGGCCGTGCATCACAGGTGCTAACTGGCACCTAAATTCGTTCTGTTTTTGTTTTTGTGTACCGTGCGTTTCCAGTGAACGGAACACTGGTGAACAAGAGGGCGTCGTCTACGATCATCGCGCCTGCAGCAGCAGCATAACGATCGAGCGGGATCGAGACACACAATGGAAGTATTTCGCTACGGCGCAGACGGTGCTGTATTAACCAACTTAATATGACGTTGGCGTAATTCCATTAGAAAAGTCACCCTTCTTTAGCGGTCCGGAACGGGTGAGCAAATTTGTCACACCGCGTCCCATCCGTGTGTACATAGTTCCATTACGGGTGCATTTGAAGCGCGGTCCAGGTGTTAACGAGCGTC
>KZ061622.1:165087-240419 GCA_002091835.1 Anopheles maculatus | reverse complement strand
AACCGCTCTCACACACACACATACAGAGTTCGGTTCGCTTTTGGAGATCTTGCATTTTGTTTTTCTTGTCTGATTCCTCTCCAACGAGCTTCAAGATGCATTTGACTAGACGCATACGTATGATGGCTTTTTTTGGGGGTTTGGAATTTGAATTTTGTAACTTTGAATATCGTAACTGCATTCCACTGTAAATGGAGTTGACAGAAGCTTTGGAGAATCACTTTTCTGTTAACATTTCGGTTAAACACTTATCTCTACCGGTAGTTGCAGCTGTATCGCGCTCGGAACCGTTTGCTTAATTAGTCCCACTTGTCCCCGGCTAATCATTGCTCCAAGCCGAAATTATGCAAATGTAAGCTAAAACAAGATATTCACCTTTCCGCTCCCGTTTTTGTGGTTACCTTTTTCCAGAGCTTATATCATGATTCCAACGCAGTACTACCAGCAGCAACCACACCACGTTCCATCATCCCCGACCGGGCCAGCCCTGCCGTCCATTGCACCCGCACCATCATCGGCACCGCCCCATTCCGCCCAACAGCTGGCGGCGTACGTCAACGACCCGGACAACCACATCCAAACCTACTCTCACGGTGAAACTGGAGCACATTCACCGGGTACCGGTCCCTCGACTGTCCAGCCTACGCCGCAACCCGACGTCGTGTACGCGGCGTCCTCCACTCAGGCGCCACCCCGCCACCAGTCACCGTCGGCGGAGTTTTCCATCGTAAAGAGTGTTGAGCAGCCGGTCTACTTCTCACACGACCTTCCACCTGTGCAATCGAATAAGCTTCCCCAGCTAGGCGATGGACAACAGCAGCAGCAGCAGCAGCAGCAGCAGCAGCAGCAGCACCATCACTTCGGTGCACCGCAGTTACACCATCATCATCCCACTGGAAGGCCTTTCCTGTCTCATGCACCACCACAGCAACTGCATCATCATGCTGGCCCTGTCCATTACCCCGCTTACCTACAACAGCATGGACATTCTGCCGCCGGTCCGACACACTCGTTCGCTCCACAGTTCTATCCTTCGCTGGCACATCCAAATAATGGAATACTGAACTACTTCGGTGTACAGCATCGTCCTCCAACCAGTCTGCTCGATTCGTACGTTCCATCCTCGCTGCAGCTAGCCAAAGCTCCGCTCTACACAACGAAACTAATGCCGCACGGCTTTGCAGCACCCCATCAACCCGTCCCTCATGCACCGGTCCATCCGCATCATCAACGACCGGTACACTTCTATCAACCCGGAGCACCGGTATATCCGTTAAACCCACTCCACACAACCATTCTTCAACCGGCAGCAGGACATGTACAGTCTTTACAAAGTCACGCAACACAGCCTCTCCTTGGACAGATACCGACAGGTCCGGCAACTGCTCCCGGATACAACACGATCGCGTACTCCGTACCGCTAGCGTTCACGAAAACATCCGCCCAATACAAACGATCACCGGGCCTGTTTAGTGTGGCGGGATTCCCGAAACCGTCCGCATTGGCCACAACCAAACTGCAACCGGCAAAGCAGTTCCAGTAGGCGGAATGCTTCGTCGGATATAGTCGTTAATTTATTTAGTTGATAGAATAAAGCCTGTTGCGAGAGTTGTTGTTGAATATTGTGTTAGTGTTTGTGTTGTTATGAAGCGTATCGTTAAAAGTATATAAGCTTGAGATGATCCAATAGGCGATACCAGAATTGTTTAATGTTTGCACTAACAAAACACTAGAAAATACTAAGAGAAACGAAACACACTAGCTGTCAAATTTGCCAGGGGCTGGGGTCAACTTCTTTTTTGGTGGCGATTTTTTGTAGATCAAAAATACAACTTCATTCATGGCAGTTTTTCCTTTCCTTGCAATTTATAGCACAATAACCTCATAACCGTTGTGCAAACATTTATCTTTTGATGGAGAATAAATAAATGCCACCCGTCGTCGGTCGGTGTTGTTGCGTGGTGTAGCATCGTAAAAGTGTGAAACGCGCACCCAATCACTTTAAATTACCCGTGGTTCCCTAGATCACGCGATATGATCCATGTTGAGCGTCTGAAGGCACGGCACACGGCAGCGAATAATTGCTTTACGATATCAACAAACCGGCCATGCCAGGTGACGTCCTCGTTTCATTCGGGTTAACTTTCCACCGGGTGCTATAACGTCGTGTGTTTGCTATTTCTTTGGCCGGTTTTTTTTGTCGCGAAGAATAATCTGTCCTGCCGTAGATCACCTTCGTTCTTATGCAATGCTGTCCAATCGAGAGGCGGGTGGCGCAATATGGCGCACGATGCTATACAGCCCGTGTGTATATTTGCGAGATGAGTCTCACCGTGTGGACGGAGAACGATGATGCGGTTGTCGGTCAAGCGCGATCTCCCATAATCTTACCAATGCATCTCATCTTGCTGGGATGATCGTTATGGTTGCCTTATTTCCCCCGCCTACCCTCCCTCCCTACGCCTTCCCTTTTACGCACACACACACATTTCTTCAAATCGACTGTTGGGTTTGTAGCTTCGAACACTTTCGCGTGTCATCCAGCCTCGTTTATTATTATTTCGCCATCCCAAACCGTTTAATTGACCATCGCGCAAAGAGGAAGGTACCCGTGGGAAATGGGTCCACTGGCGGGTTCGTGCTTTTGGAGGTAAAACAGCGAAACATGGTGTAAATCGGGAACGAGAGTTGCCCTATTGAATCATAAACTCTTCCCTCCTGGAAAAAAAAACTCTTCTTAATGTCATAATGAGATGAGCGAAATACGCTCGGTCGCAAGATACAAGATAAGTGCAAACATTTGCGGTCGCAACACAATCTCGGTGACGGTTGTGCCGGCGTGTGAGATCGAGAAGAAATTTGTATGAATAATTTTATTCACATCATTTTCCCCGTTTCTCGACCAACCTCCAACAGCGTGAGGGACAGGTTGTGGCTGTGGACATTAAAAAATCACGATGAACAATTGATTCGCAAAAAGAAAATTAGTCGCAAAAAAGTAAAAGGAGGCAGCAGATGCAATGATGCATTTCCCATGATGAAGGAAAAGATTTATTGTAGAATGTTTTGGATAAGAAAGTACAAAAAATGATAACAGAAACACATCAACCTCACTCTGACAGTTTGTATGTTGTTTGAATTCATAAATAATAATTCCACGATTTGCGTTTTCTTGTTTGCCGCATTTTAACTCCGCTACTCAGAAGATATGTAAAGTACGAAGAACCAGTATTTGAGCGAGATTGCAAAAAGAAAAACCACGGTTATGTTGCAACTTTCCCACACCGAACTGACCGCATCAGCGCTGAGTGGCGATGTGACTTAACTTTTAACCCTAACGCAATCCATTGACTTAGGTGAGGAGAAAAGCTCGTGTAGCTCGTGTGCCTTCCCAATGAGCTACCCCAAAAATCAATTTGCTGACATAAACATTCACCATTTTTACATCAATGTGCGCATGCGCACCCTGTATTTAAACGGCCCAGAAACAAACGCTCGTTTCCCAATACATGAAACCGCTTGGTCTACCGTTTTGGGCAGATGATCAGCGATCAAACTAAGGAGGGGACATTGAATAGCGAAAAAAATGAACTTAAATATCTTCATCCCTTGTCTGATTGACCGTGGTTGTCTCTGGGCGGTCGTTGCAGCCAGGTGTTAGTAAACATAACCTACAAAGCGTACGACGTGGTATGGAAAATAGCCAACTGCCGGTGTACGACTCCAATCGACTCGATCGATTTTCAAAGACGCAGAGAAAGAGAACGAGGGAGAAAGATGTGCAGCAAGAGTTCAGCTTAGGAATTGGCATACCCTTGAACCGGATTTGTGGACCAGCACAGAGATGAGGATGGAAATGGAAGTAAGCGGCAATAGAAAAAAAAAATCCTTCTTGATCGTAAAGGGAAGATATTTAATTTTTCTTTCCATCGATGAATTATTCAATATTTACACTCATCTCGGTGGCCTCCGAAGGTCAGGAAATAGTAGAGTGGAGAAGGAACCAAAAAAAAACGCGCTCGATCGAGTGACCTGCTGTGACCGGCCGATGATGGCGACATAACGATTCGCTTGCCGTTAGCAGGGCTACAATTAACGTCCCTTGCTCACATAATTAGCAAGAATGTAGATGGGAGTTCGCGTGTGTGTGTGTGTGAGTTTATTTCTTCTTTTTCATGCATGAATATGTAGACACCTTCGATGGCCTTAGGATGTTTTCTTTTTCGCAAAACGTGACTTAAAAAAACATGCGAAATAACCACACGTGGAACTGATTCCATGTCGAGCTCCGAGACACTGTTCAGTAAACCAATTATTTACATCCGGTGTGTGAAGCAAAGCGTACTGTTCTTGAGCGGCCTTATAACGAAAATCTTGCAGAGCTAAAATATATTATTTATTCGAAATAATATATTATTTTCATACTATTTGACATAGAAAAAGTAAAATTGCATACATTCGGGAGTTATAAAACCATGACGCAACCTTGCGGAATACAAACGAGCCAAATAGAACAGTTTGGCTACCCATTTTCGCAATAGATAGCGCTGTAAGCGGTAACGTGCTGTCAGACGCAACTGTCAAAACGAATTCGAACTACTACTTTTGTGCCAAATTTTAGAGAGCTTGATCCAATTCCGAATTGAAACATTGCAAAATTTGTCCCGGTAGCACCCTGGTCAATCATTTATGCAACCAATCTTAAAGCAATTGAGACCTCAATCTATCACTTCAAGGACCAACGGTGTCTTTAACGCCTAGCTGAACAATTTGTTGTCTCTCTGACCCACATTCAATTTGTCCCATTTGGCGCAAGACTTGTTTTCGGAGGATTGGCGTAATCGGTTCGTACTTTCTTTCTTATTGATTACACGCAACCACATTTCGTAGGCTGACGTATAAGATTTTGAAAAGCTGGATTATATCACGTATAAGAAAAAACCACACAAAACCACAACGGATGCGGTGATCGTATGTGGGGCACCATAGCGAGCGCATTAGCTCGAATCCGTCACCCGTGTGGTGTTCCCGTTCGCAACCCTGTATCAAACGACCGATTGACTTTCGTTCGACTAATTTCTGATGCAACTCGGAACGCGCACCGTGCACCGTGCGGACGGGACTGCACGGTCGGCGTAATTAATTGGAGTAGGTTTCCCGAAAGCACCTAATCATGCTTCCTGCCCGTTGGGAGAGCCAACCAACGGGAGCCATTAAATCATCGACGAATCGGTTGTAAAATGATCCTCTCCGACGTGCGTTGATCACTTATTGGAGGGAAGCCTTTTTGTTGGCGGGCCGGTGAAAGAATGTTGATTAAGTTGCAATGTGTGCAGTTAAGAGAATGGGTGGGCTTTGTTGTGGAAATTAGGTGATTGAACGCTAATCAAAAGGGACCTGAGCATTACTTCATCATCAAGATGCATTTCGTGCAGGAAGTCAATTCGTAGGCAGTGTCATTGGAATCGATGGTTAGCGGTTGAAGCTCCATTCAATAATACTTCTGCTAATGTAAGGCTTTCGCTTAAGTAAACGCCAGTGCTGCAAACGATGGGTTTTGAGGTTAGGATTAACTACACCCGATCGGTTCGAGCAATCTCGGGACGTTAAAAGCCATTGTTGTAGACAGAAATTGGCAATCGGGACTGGATGGAGGTAGCTATTGAAACTGTAAACAATCTTATCCATCGCGAGAAGTAACACCACCCATTAGTTGAACCCGGTGATGCTGCAGTTTTTTTTACAGGAGTCGTAACACCAGCATCGATGAGCACCTTCACAAAAATGGGAAGAAAATGAGGCGCTCGATAAATGGCACAGCCAATGAAAAACAAAAAGGGCAAGCGGTTGGAAAATGGACAGCTACTGGGACAGCCTGACAGGTACATGGACCGTTTTTCACTTTCACTAGCGCGGTCTTGGTATTTATTTGTTCTCTGAAGCTCATTCAAAATCCCTGGTGATGATGCTGCACCCTAGGAAGCAATCAAGGTTCAGTGGTTCTCTACATGCAAAAGAAAATCGAGTATACATTTATCTGTATTTTACGATTTGGTACATTGGATGCAGTTTGATGCGCCTGCTCGTGGCAAGTTATACCACCAAGCCTAATCAGAAGCGAGTTAACGGCGCGCTGTTCATCCCCAGGCAGGCGGACGATGGCGAACGATGGCGATGATGATGACCAGTTGCATTTTCGCTTGTTCGTTGAATAAATTATTGCTTCTGTCGCTACGATCCGATACGTGCCAGCATTCGTTGGTGCATCTAGCGCCCTTTTACAGACACTTTCACCGTGCTGGGGTGATTGCAATTTAAGTGAGTTACTATTAAATGAATTAGAACTATGCTCGATCTATTGCGCAATTTTTACGGAGCGTGTGTAGTCCAAGTTGCAAGAAAAACATCTTTCAGTGAATCTGATACTAAGCAAAGTGTACTAGGAAAAGTTCCGTGTACTAAAAACTGTGTACTAAGTATCAGAATTCTAAGTATTCAGAATTCTGAAAGCGATTTTAATATCTTATCATGTTCATAATTAAAGGAACTAGTAATTAAAAATCTAGTAACGATACTTCAATTGTTTTTTTAATAACAGGTTTTAAAATAACAATATACCTAAATGGACCCTCGTACCTCACAACTGGGATGTAACTAGGGTCCTATCCAATGTGACTCTCGACAAGATAAACATCACACACCAATGAAATTAAAAGCTTCATACACCGAAGATACTGAACCTGCGAAGCAGCCGAGAACTCTTCCCTCACAAGGAGCACTTGAATTAAAGACAAATGGCTGCAAACATCGGGGCAATCATCCGACAGTGGTTGCACCCGTGGCAACGAAGCACCGGGTCGTCTCCCGACCGACCGATGATGTAAGTGGTTAGTAGTTGGCCCCCAGTGAGCACTACAAAATAACATCCCTTAACACCCGTGAAGAGGCAAACAAGGGAAATCGCGATCGCCACGGGGCGATCGGGTGGCGGTGGTGACTTACTAATCTGGAAAATGCTGTACACAAAAATCTCTTGTCTGTTCACGGGGTAGAGCGCCATCAGATCAACCCACCGTGAAGCTCATTGCGCATCGTGGGGTGGCAAAAATTGTTTTCATAACACGCTGGGCAGCCCCGTAGCCGGGCAGCGGGGCAGTGGATGCGCAAGATGGAGAGGACACAGGGCACAAGCAGCACTTACCTTTAGTTGAAGCAATTTCACACTAAAAATCATCAATTTGTGCACCCAAGATGCCAGGTGAAAGATAAATGGCTCAGAGCGGGAGTGATGCTCGAAGCATCATCGAGGGATGAAAGAGTCGATCAGGCATCAAACCAGCATCGAAACAACGATGCAACGCTTGACCCACCGGCAGCCGAAAGTGAACTCTTAACACGCCGAAGTTGTCGCCTCTTGCGATCGTGCATCTCACCAACAAAAAAAAAAATGCGCCCAGTAAGAGTTAGCCTTCAGGGCTACCGGGAAACATTGCAAATGCGTGATATTTTGCCACACCTGTCGCACGTCTGATTTTTCCTAACAAAGTTGTACTATTTCCTGAAACCCACCGGCAAGGCGTACCACGTTTACACCGGCTAGACGCGTAAAATAAGACATGTCCCAACGAATTCGACACTGCGCCGAGCTATTAAACGGGATTCGGGTGTGCCTTGGTGTGCCTTGGGTGTTTGCATATCTTTCGGTACGATTTGAGAAGCATATCATGTTATGCTATGATGGTGCATAATCGTGAAACACTCGTTGCACCACACACACGCTTGCTACCGGTTTCGACCGGGGCAGATTCGACGGGTTGTTTTGCTTTTGCTTATCACATTTTGTTTACTGCGCCGTTCGTTTGGCGTGCGGTGTAAGTGTTCGAAAACATTTTCGCTTACATGTGGGGAACAGATGCTCCTGATGTCTGGAGTGTGGATTGTTTTTGGTTGTTGGTATGTTTTATTTATTTTGTTTTTTGGCCGGAAAAGCATAAGCTACAAGGCTACAAAGCGCTAGTCTTGTTGAATTATGTTCGGCCATTTTAACTTGATCTTATCATTTCAAAGATCATTTGTGTCTTTGTCAAAGCATTTTAAATTCAGAATCTACAAATTATCCATTGACCACCGTCAGGATATCCGTCATTTGGCTAAGCTTGATTTTCTTCACGTAGAAAACACCAAAGAAAGTCTTTAGGATCTGTTGTTGGAAAATCTCGTGAGAGTATTAGCATCTTACGCAAGTCTTCATGAACGTAGAAGTCTTCTGATGAATATCTGTAGCTAAATAATACTATTTTTCGATGAATCTCGGATCATTATCAATTATCTTCTTCGAACAATTGGAATTATTGTAGTTCCAGTGTCACATTATTTTACTCAACTAACTAACATCGGTACTTATCTAGTAGACAACTCTTACTAGTCTGTGACATTATGTACAAGATGTTTGGATGCCATTGACACCTATTATCCTTACCAGTAAAGATCTTCAATTTCATTCTCAAAGATGAAAGACGCTTACTGAGAAGACATGATGGGTCCATCTGATGCGCTTAGACACGAAGTTTATCCTATGCTTGAAACAAAATAGATCAACTAACGATGGATGACATGAAGTATTTCTATGCTAAAAAATACAAAAATAATGATATTTCAGCAAAATGTTTTTGATGTCCCAGACTAGACGTCAAGATTGTCCAATATTGCTAATTTCTAACTTTCCAAAAAACAACAACTCTGTACCGTAATGCAAGGCAACGCGAAACCAGGGAAAGTAATTGATATGCCGCCCCAATACGTGTAAAGCACGCGTACGCAAACGTCTAAAACATATCATAAACATTAACGCGCGTTAGCGTCTACACGCTAGTAGCACAAAGTGTCAGAAAGAATTAAATTTCCTCATTTTATTTCGATGCCTTTGCTTGTGTTTTCGTACATACAAACGGAAGCAAACCTTGGGTGGAAAAACAAAAACAAAAACCGCAAAACCTGCCAACAATGTACCCACAGTTTAGCAGACAAGAAAGGGGCGCAAACGAAAAGCTTAGCTTAGGTTAGGCAGAGGTAGTAGGTAAACATATGCGTTGGTACACATTTTGCGTGCCAATGGTTCATTTGGTAGTTTGATTGCTGTGTTTAAATGCAGGTGTCGAAAGCTTAAGTTGAAATAAATGTAAATCCAGCTAAATGAAACACTGGAAAGACGAAGAGAAGAAGAAAAGGGAAAAGAGAAAAAAAGGAAACAAAGGTGTAAATAGTGGGCTAATTGAATGGTAATAAAAATACGCAAAACATTGGGGCTTAATACTAAAGACAGCATTGTAGAATGTTGCAGGCTGTCAAAAATTAACATTTAATAAGGAAATTAAACTGCCCAAGGGCTAGGGAAGCGCCCGAAGGTATTTTATGTAGCTAGCCTAAAGGTTGGTTCGATTGACTGATTAATTTAAATGGTCGGTCCCGTCGAGTGGATCCACGAAAAGCATCCCACCGGAAGGCAGCATCGATTTGACGAGTCTTCAACGCGCTCCTTTCTACCCAGCGGTGGTTTTGTTTTCCAGTCGTGAGCATTCTTCTGGTTGATTAGAGGAGGGTTTGTTTTTCTCTTATAGTCCACACCTGTTCTTCCTTGTCCAACTTCATCGCTTCACCACCCACGGACCCAGGCAGCCAAATTGCATAACTTCCGTTCGGTGCCTTCGTTTGGCAAGGCTTCCGTTTCGCGCACCGAGACGTGGCTTATTACTATTTTCTTCGTACCTAGTGTATGTGCTTTTTTTCATGTCGATGAGTACGCTTTTTTCAATGTTGTTCCACGCGTTTCCTTTGCTTTTTCCTTGCGAGCGTAATGCGACCGCGACCCGCAATAGGTCACGCAAATGGGTGCAAAAATCGTTACGAACGATTTTCCGCGGACTACCAAGCTACAAGGGCTAACGAACGAAAACAGACCCATGCGTTCCCAAATAGAAAAAAAAACAAGCGAAAGGAAACGGTGACGGAGTCGACAACTAAATTAGGCCAACAAATGATGAGACAAGCGGGCGAAACGATTCGGTTCGGAGTACACCAAGCTGCACGTGAAGCAGCACTTAAGCGTGAAGGAATTAATAAGATGTCCCACGAAATTGAAATCGAACGTCGGGTGCGTGCTCTGGCCTGAAGTCGATGGTTCGTTCATGCACCTCCAGACCCTCAAAGCATTCGTCGAGCGGTCAGCGTGATTCCGGCGTTACGTGAAGAGTTACCGGAGAGCTTTAACGTGATGCATTTCGCACGAACTAGAAGGCGTGCAAGTTGCGTATAGGTGTCGGTGCGTTGATCCCTGCTAAAGGGACTCATCACCAGCCAGAGTAAAGGTCACCGTGGACTTATGATTGAGACAGTTTTGATCTTGCGGACAGTTGGAGATGACACAGTTCTTCTGTAAGTAAATTGTTGGAGTATAAAGCTTCAGATCACAGAAATTCCCAAGACATTCCAGAGATATCCCAAGCCATAAAGGTCGTTTAAATGAAATTCAAACTATGGTTCAAATGAGAACTCCTGAGTTCCTTTGCTGACTTCCTGGCAATCTCTAAGAAAGCGCTTCCTCTTTTATCCATAATGTGTTTTTTCGCCCGTTATGAGACTTTACGTAAAATTAAAGACTGTCTTGAAAGACACTGTGCCCATGTTACCACACTCGGCAGGTTCAGGGTCTCGAGGTGAGACGTAACCAAACTGCTTTGGGTAAACAACACAAAAAAACTGGCGCCACTGCTTCATACGCACAACGGGGAGGTTCATTCTTGTTGGATAAACTAACGGACATGCCAAAACTAGCAGGCAAGGTGGCTAACACAGCACTGCTGGCAAACATGCAAACAGCTGTACGTGCCCACTCGGTACAGCTCCACACCGGAACGCATATTTAAGTCTAGTGAGTGCATGTCACACAGCCCATAACCTTTGCAGATCGTGAGCTGCAAGTGCAAGTGATAGGACGTAGAGCTCCATTAGTAGCAGTTCAAGATGAAGGGCAGCGGGATCCTTCAGATCCTATTGGTTGTGGTGCTCAGTGCAACCAGTTACTTCCCACACTGTGTGGACGCACAATTCGCGTTAGGATCGCCTCATGTTATCAGCCTAGAGGACTACGATTCGGATGAAGTGATACCGCTAGTGCGACGGCTTCGAATACCGGAAACGAACAACTTCAAACGAAACTATCGTTCACATCCTAGCGGCATGAATCCGAGAGTGTTGACACCTGCCGAACCGCTTCCCATTTCCGACGATCTGATGAAGCAGCTACAGTCTCTGCTTAGCATGAATCCTAAGAAAAAAGCTCCCAAACAGAAGCATCAACGTTCGACTGTCGCAAAGCCGGCTGAGAAATACACTAGCAGCGTGATTACACCAACAACGCCAACCATCTCGACAGTGTCAACTATGTCGACTATGTCGACAACGACCAAACGCGCTACGGATACATCGCAAAATTCGCGCGAGATTGGTAAGAAGTGGTTCCCGGTGCTGCTGAAGCAAGCGATCGATAATGTTCTGCGCAAAAAAGGGACAGAGCATGATGAGCTGGACGAGCTTGTCGATCAAATTGCGGCCGGAAGTGGTGTTTATGCACGCGCATCTAGTCCAATGGCAGAAAGATACGAAGCATCAACGGTACGGAATTCGTTCGATCATCTCCGCACGGTGGAAAGTGACATGGTGCGAGTGAATCTTTCTACGGCCAGTGGTAGTGTCCAGCCAACTTTTACTCAGTGGCACAACATGGATCAGTTAGGATCGGGCGTACCGTGCGTGGTGAACATTTTCAACAACACCAAGATCGGCTACATTGTGATGAAAGTATCGAATGATTCGGAAATCCGCGTAGAATCGCCGGAAAACGCTTACGAAAACGTAACGGTGGACGGTGACATTGAGCGGATAGCGAGAAAGATTTTGACCGAAATAAATGACGAGCATGGCGAACAACGCAAACAATCAACGACAAGAAGTCAACCGAACGGAAAGCTGAAGCTACCTTACCTCCTCAAAACGACTCCAACGATGCCTATGGCCGGTGGGTCACAAACGATGGAGCCTCCGTTTTTTAACATCCTCAAAACACCCGACAACGAACCACTGAAGTATCGTGTGTTGCTGCGCAATTCCGACTCCCTGCCAGAGAAGGTAAACGTACGTCTACCACTGCCAGGTCCACTGCCAAAGTCACAGCATCCAGTAAAAGTTCTAACGGGTGATCGTCGCCCTAATCACGCCAACGGTAGACAGGCTACTCCAAAGCGCAAACCGATGTTTTACTCTGAGGAAAAACCTACCATATTGAGAAACCGGCATCCTCTGAAGGAACTGATTGAGGTGCCTTCGGTCGAATTCGAACCAGACTCTCGACCGGTCCGACGGCACGGCATGGGTCGCGTTGTGCGTAAGTATGACTACGAAAGTCTAGAAGAGGAGCTCCCATTCGAAGAATCCGACATTACCTATCCGGACACTAACACCGTTACACAGCGAACAGCAAAAATTTTGGCCAGTGGAAAACACAACTCGCCGGCGAAAGACTCCAAAGAAAAGCGACACCGTACTACGCCGGAACCGTTCACGGAAAGTCAGCGGTACAACTTCCGACGTACGTTCGGACCAACCGCTTCGGGCGTCGACTCGGATGAGCTAAGAACTACTACACCTTCCAGTTGGGTTCGCGATACGTACGACAAGGCCGATCTTCCAGGAGATGACGTTCTGTTCAATCAAGCATCAGCAAAGGTGTTTGTGAAAGCGAAGGCGAACGATGGCAAGACTTCTTATCGACGGCAGGACGCGGACAGTGATGGATCCGACGAACCGCTCAAGATGTCGTTCGATACGAACGGTAACGATTTGTTCGAGAGAAGCGGAAGTAGAAGCAAACGTATCCTGAAGAAGAGTCGGTGGGAATCGGAAAACAGTTCGGAGGAGGGTGAGGATAGTTCTAGTTCCTAGGAAATGCGCAAGCGAGTGAGGTTGCATTTTGTAAATAAAGACTGCCATAGACGTAAGAACGATTA
This sequence comes from Anopheles maculatus, assembly GCA_002091835.1. Classification (NCBI taxonomy): domain Eukaryota; kingdom Metazoa; phylum Arthropoda; class Insecta; order Diptera; family Culicidae; genus Anopheles; species Anopheles maculatus. The sequence goes on along the minus strand of KZ061622.1, from coordinate 227,358 downwards.
ATTAGTGTGATAAGGAAGGGAAATTATCTGTTATTTGATGAAAAATATACATCTTGTCAAAAAAATATCAACGGTTTAAATTATTTAACTAGAAATTTTATTACGAACAGTTCCTACAGACTGTCCTCGTATCTGCGATCCTGTTTGAAATATATATATTTTTGAGGAATATTTATTTTATTCATAGTATTAAATAGCATGTCTCAATACTAAATGTTACTAGTAAGTACAGCAACTTTAGATTGAGATCTCCATTGAATGGACACTGAAAGAAGATCAAGTCTTAGTACATCAAGAAATTTCTGAAAGTCTTTCTAGCCTAAACACGCTTTAGATGCAATGTTAGGAATATTCTGGAGGAGGACGTCAGCATCTTTGACAGAAGATTATCTGATGTCATAATCGTCCTAATCAACTGTCTGTACGCCAGATAAGAAAGGCTCACTTGTATAATAGATCTCCCCACACAGAATCTAAGTGCAGATGTTGATCACTCCTTAGTATGTAAGGATTATTTAGAGCATGAAAGTCTTGCATCCTAGCGGGGTATGATATAAGTACTCGCGTCAATTGCGCATTATTCGAAAGACCGTACCTAAGGAGCTTAATATGAATGCTGATATGTTGACACGACAAACCAAGTTTCGTAATGTGTTGAGTCGAATTCATTAATCTCACTATCAACGATCAGCACTCAGACCGATCCAGAATAGACCACCACCGGCGCATTGCCAACTTAAACGACATTTGGTGAAGAAACACAACGCCCTTCACAATCGACACTTCACGGGGATGGCGTGACTAATTTACCAACCAAGTGACGAACCGCAACGAACTCATCTTCCCGTCCGGACACGCTACCGTGTGTGCTGAGCGCGCAAAAGGAGGGAGCAAATGGCACTACACCTACCCGTACCAACGGGCATCGGGTCGGAAAAATGGACCCATCTTTGCAGCATCGTACCGGCTATTCCCCTTCCGTGTCCCGTGTGGTGTCGCTCACAGGGAAAAAAGTCGAAAAGCGAAGGAAACTCTACTGAAATCCCCGCCATCAAGTCCGGCACCTCGAGACCCCCGGGGGCAATTGGAAGCTACGGCGAAAGGTCCACCGATCCCTTTCCACGCGCTCACACCGACAGTACGCCCCAGCGAAGGCTTCTCCAACTCCAACGACGAATCGCGGGAGGTGAACGCTATGAAAACCGTGCCAAACGGCGCGCAATTCGTTTAGACGCAACCGAGCGGTCGAGGCGTAAGTGCGTGCGCATCGTATGCTCTCCGGCATCTCTTCTACCAGAACTGTTGACCACGTGCAGAGGGTCTGTTTGTGTGTGTGTGTGAGAGTGTTATTGTGCTTATGTGAGTGTCTTTTTGGGAGGACATGAGTGAGCACCAACCGTTGGTGCACTGGTTTTGTCTACAAGTGTGTAAAAATGTGGATGTTGATTGCGTTTTAAAAGAAAGCAAATAGGTTACGCTCCTACCATCGTGAGATTCGAACATCAAAACGCAAGACGTGCAGTGCTGCAAACAGTTCACCATATACCACCATCGTTACCTCAGTGTTTACCTTTCGCGCTTTACCGTCCGTGACGCGGAAAAGAAAGAAGAAATAGTAAATAAAACGCTACTTACAAGTGTCCGGATATCGTGTAAGGTTGGGTAGTTGCACATGCTTAGGGCGCCATACTTCGTGGTCGGTGTGTAGTTCCGGTGCGTTACGGTGCAGAACAGAACAGCGTGGACGTGTACTCGGGAAAGCTAAGTGCAGTGTGAAGTTGTGGCAGAACACGTTCTTTCGTGAGAGTGCAGTGGAGCAGTGGATAGTTGTGACGCCTTCTGAAGAGAACGTGATACGAACAAATCGTGCAACATGAGGTGGCAAATCGTGGTAGGTAGAAATGGATTCTTAGTGTTTTGGTACAAAATTCTATACAGCAGAGCATTCTTCTATTTTGCATCCATTTCGTAGTACATGTCATAACAAAAATTGATTCGTTTATAAACCTTGCTTCGATTCACTCATCTCAAAAACATCGTTAACCTTTCATTTGAGGTGCCGATTTGTCTATTTAATTCCATTTCGAACGGAAGTATTAATTTAAACGTTCCTAATGGTTTCTGAAGTGATCGACGAGCTGTTTAATGTTGCCGTCAATCGCACCTAAGATTGTTGGATTTGCTGCTTATTCCGTCCACAGCAAGATGATTTCTAATGTATTTTCCATTTCCGTACGGTTGTTCTCGCCTTGAAAGGCGAGTTCAGGGTTTGAGGCTGAAGATGTACAACGTCGTTGTTAGGTGTTAAGTTCGTTAAGGTGCTGAAGATGAGTGTTTTAAATATTAGGAAAACAGACACAACAGAGTATGAGAACTTGTGGAATGAGCTTTTAAATGCTCTTTGTCGGTGTGTTGTTGCACAAGAATTAATATCGTTGCTGCTAATTCGCAAATCTTGGAGTTAATCATAGTGACTGGGGCCGGACTAGGATGGCGTGGGAAAGAAGCGAACAGAACAGTTTGTGAGCTGCACAATGAGCGGTTTGTGAAGTAGGGAATTTTAAATTATTTCACAACTCAATTCCAAACCAAAGATCTTATTTTATTCTGACGAAAGATGTCACAATAAGAAGGCACTGACCTTGGATAGTGATACACCATGCTGGTTTAATGCAAACAAAAAGCTTTGTGACGGTAGTTTATGTTCTTTCAAAATTTAATGCATTATTCAGAAATGTGAACATAGAACAAAGAAAAGATTTCGATAAATAGAAGATGTGCTGGATCTTTGATATTGTGGTATTAAATAAACTTTTATGCTAATTATTTTTGGTAAAGTACCAAGAAATTTTGACATGTTTTAACAGTAGCATGTCTTTTTTTTGGTTCCCTGAACACCGACAAGTAAAAAATTTCAACGAATGGAAATATTTTTCATAACAACTAAACTCAAACGAGATCCATCACCTGCTCTTCCTTATAAAATTACATAAGCAAAACCTTTAACCAAAAGATGTAAAGGGCATTATGGCACGTGCTTTATCACACCCCAGGCTACAATTGAATCGCATTAATATCATCCGATTGAATTTAAATAAACCATACAAGGAGGATTGAATAATAGCACCCCGAAAGCTCACTTACCGTTGTTCTTTTCCTGCCCAACCTGACTGGCATCCATTGTGTGCCGATTGACGATTTTGAAGTGAATGCCGTTCAGCGTTTGTCGTTCGCTTGCCTACATAATTGGACGATCTTTCCTTTGTCGTGTCGCTTATCGTATCGTGTCTCTGTCATCGAAAGCACCCGACGAAATAGAAACGTTTTGCTATTCATAAGCATTCATCGTTATCGAACCCCATTCATCGGTTCCCACTTTGTACGCTTGTACGGGGAAAGATATTTGAATGATAAAAGGAAACCATCTCACCACCAGTTTACTACTCACCAGTTCGGGCTCACCGTCAGGTGGTGTATGCATAACGGAAACAGCGTCCTCCGTCGCAAACATTCGACATGGAGCAACATTGTGCGCATCACACTTGCGCGCTGTTTCGTGTCGGGTCGGCTTGCGTAATTGCAATCAGCTTCGTGCAAAACAATACCGATCCTATCTGTTCGGTTGCAGGAGATCGCTCTGGGTGTACGTTTGTGTTGTGTTGACTAGACTTTCTTGCTTTTCTTTTCTGCTTCTTGTTGAGGACGTTCGGAACGGAAGAGGCTGCAAATCGATCGATTACCGGTTGCGGTTGGGTCAAACCATCTGGCACGGTGAGGATGTGCGCTTCCTGTAGCGATTAGCCATGGATAGTGTGGTCGTTGCTATGGTAATGATCATTAGATTTACGTTGATGTCAGTATGGGAGCTAAAGACGTGGAGGGGATCAAGAGGTTTGTGCTCTTGAGGACATAACTGAACGAATAACGTAACTGTATTGAATGAAGAAGAGTCTTTATTCAAATTAACACACTTTTTTGCCAGTTTTTGTGCTTCCTGGCTAAATCATTTACCTATATTCGTCATTTTGTAATAAGCGCCTGAAGGTATGCAATGCGTTTTGTTTAGTGAGTTAAAGACGGTTGCTAAATTATCTCCTGAACACTAAACAGAATGAACATACCTTTTAATTTAGATTTAGAGAAAAGCAAAGCAACTAATTGGAAAATTCCTTAATAATTTTACATTGTCTTACGTTCCGTAAGCTTAATTGCATCAGAATTTCTTTTAATTAGGTACAAAATTGCAACAAATGCAAATACCACAGCAGAAAACTTTGCATAACTTCCAGACAGTGCCGGCATTTTCCTTTCGCAAATGCAAAATTTGGCTTTTTATTTATATTTCGTTCCCACCGCAAAGAAAGTTTTACAACAAACCACTTCTGTTCCCTAGCTTCGGTAGTGGTGGTGATGGTGGTCGCTTTGCATACCAGCTTCATTTTCATTATCTCTTCATTGGGACAGCAGCAGCAGCAACAACAGCCACAGTTTGCTTCACCCGGGCTAGGTTTGACCCGTCTCAATACTAAATGTTACTAGTAAGTACAGCAACTTTAGATTGAGATCTCCATTGAATGGACACTGAAAGGAGATCAAGTCTTAGTACATCAAGAAAATTCTGAAAGTCTTTCTAGACTAAACACGCTTTATATCAATGTTAGGAATATTCTGATAGAGGACGTCAGCATCATTGACAGAAGATTATCTGATGTCCTAATCGTCCTAAGCAACTATCTGTAAACCAGAGAAGAAAGGCCTCAATGTATAATAGATCTCCTCACACAGAATCTAAGTGCAGATGTTGATCACTCCTTAGTATGTAAGGATTATTTAGAGCATGAAAGTCTTGCATCCTAGCGGGGTATGATATAAGTACTCGCGTCAATTGCGCATTATTCGAAAGACCGTACCTAAGGAGCTTAATATGAATGCTGATATGTTGACACGACAAGCCAAGTTTCGTAATGTGTTTAGTCGAATTCATTAATCTCACTATCAACGATCAGCACTCAGACCGATCCAGAATAGACCACCACAAGCGCATTGCCAACTTAAACGACATTTGGTGAAGAAACACAACGTGCTTCACAATCGACACTTCACGTGGATGGCGTGACTAATTTACCAACCAAGTGACGAACCGCAACGAACTCATCTTCCCGTCCGGACACGCTACCGTGTGTGCTGAGCGCGCAAAAGGAGGGAGCAAATGGCACTACACCTACCCGTACCAACGGGCATCGGGTCGGAAAAATGGACCCATCTTTGCAGCATCGTACCGGCTATTCCCCTTCCGTGTCCCGTGTGGTGTCGCCCACAGGGAAAAAAGTCGAAAAGCGAAGGAAACTCTACTGAAATCCCCGCCATCGAGTCCGGCACCTCGAGACCCCCGGGGGCAATTGGAAGCTACGGCGAAAGGTCCACCGATCCCTTTCCACGCGCTCACACCGACAGTACGCCCCAGCGAAGGCTTCTCCAACTCCAACGACGAATCGCGGGAGGTGAACGCTATGAAAACCGTGCCAAACGGCGCGCAATTCGTTTAGACGCAACCGAGCGGTCGAGGCGTAAGTGCGTGCGCATCGTATGCTCTCCGGCATCTCTTCTACCAGAACTGTTGACCACGTGCAGAGGGTCTATGTGTGTGTGTGAGTGTGTTAGTGCTTATGTGAGTGTCTTTTTGGGAGGACATGAGTGAGCGCCAACCGTTGGTGCACTGGTTTTGTCTTCAAGTGTGTAAAAATGTGGATGTTGAATACGTTTTAAAAGAAAGCAAATAGGTTACGCTCCTACCATCGTGAGATTCGAACATCAAAACGCAAGACGTGCAGTGCTGCAAACAGTTCACCATATACCACCATCGTTACCTCAGTGTTTACCTTTCGCGCTTTACCGTCCGTGACGCGGAAAAGAAAGAAGAAATAGTAAATAAAACGCTACTTACAAGTGTCCGGATATCGTGTAAGGTTGGGTAGTTGCACATGCTTAGGGCGCCATACTTCGTGGTCGGTGTGTAGTTCCGGTGCGTTACGGTGCAGAACAGAACAGCGTGGACGTGTACTCGGGAAAGCTAAGTGCAGTGTGAAGTTGTGGCAGAACACGTTCTTTCGTGAGAGTGCAGTGGAGCAGTGGATAGTTGTGACGCCTTCTGAAGAGAACGTGATACGAACAAATCGTACAACATGAGGTGGCAAATCGTGGTAGGTAGAAATAGATTCTTAGTGTTTTGGTACAAAATTCTATACAACAGAACATTCTTCTATTTTGCTTCTCGTAGTACATGTCATAACAAAAATTGATTCGTTTATAAACCTTGCTTCGATTCACTCATCTCAAAAACATCGTTAACCTTTCATTTGGGGTGCCGATTTGTCTCTATTTAATTCCATTTCGGACGGAAGTATTAATTTAAACGTTCCTAATGGTTTCTGAAGTGATCGACGAGCTGTTTAATGTTGCCGTCAATCGCACCTAAGATTGTTGGCTTTGCTGCTTATTCCGTCCACAGCAAGATGATTTCTAATGTATTTTTCATTTCCGTACGGTTGTTCTCGCCTTGAAAGACGAGTTCAGGGTTTGAGGCTGAAGATGTACAACGTCGTTGTTAGGTGTTAAGTTCGTTAAGGTGCTGAAGATGAGTGTTTTAAATATTAGGAAAAACAGAAACTGGTATGTGAGAACTTGTGGAATGAGCTTTTAAATGCTCTTTGTCGGTGTGTTGTTGCACAAGAATTAATATCGTTGCTGCTAATTCGCAAATCTTGGAGTTAATCATAGTGACTGGGGCCGGACTAGGATGGCGTGGGAAAGAAGCGAACAGAACAGTTTGTGAGCTGCACAATGAGCGGTTTGTGAAGTAGGGAATTTTAAATTATTTCACAACTCAATTCCAAACCAAAGATCTTATTTTATTCTGACGAAAGATGTCACAATAAGAAGGCACTGACCTTGGATAGTGATACACCATGCTGGTTTAATGCAAACAAAAAGCTTTGTGACGGTAGTTTATGTTCTTTCAAAATTTAATGCATTATTCAGAAATGTGAACATAGAACAAAGAAAAGATTTCGATAAATAGAAGATGTGCTGGATCTTTGATATTGTGGTATTAAATAAACTTTTATGCTAATTATTTTTGGTAAAGTACCAAGAAATTTTGACATGTTTTAACAGTAGCATGTCTTTTTTTTGGTTCCCTGAACACCGACAAGTAAAAAATTTCAACGAATGGAAATATTTTTCATAACAACTAAACTCAAACGAGATCCATCACCTGCTCTTCCTTATAAAATTACATAAGCAAAACCTTTAACCAAAAGATGTAAAGGGCATTATGGCACGTGCTTTATCACACCCCAGGCTACAATTGAATCGCATTAATATCATCCGATTGAATTTAAATAAACCATACAAGGAGGATTGAATAATAGCACCCCGAAAGCTCACTTACCGTTGTTCTTTTCCTGCCCAACCTGACTGGCATCCATTGTGCGCCGATTGACGATTTTGAAGTGAATGCTGTTCAGCGTTTGTCGTTCGCTTGCCTACATAATTGGACGATCTTTCCTTTGTCGTGTCGCTTATCGTATCGTGTCTCTGTCATCGAAAGCACCCGACGAAATAGAAACGTTTTGCTATTCATAAGCATTCATCGTTATCGAACCCCATTCATCGGTTCCCACTTTGTACGCTTGTACGGGGAAAGATATTTGAATGATAAAAGGAAACCATCTCACCACCAGTTTACTACTCACCAGTTCGGGCTCACCGTCAGGTGGTGTATGCATAACGGAAACAGCGTCCTCCGTCGCAAACATTCGACATGGAGCAACATTGTGCGCATCACACTTGCGCGCTGTTTCGTGTCGGGTCGGCTTGCGTAATTGCAATCAGCTTCGTGCAAAACAATACCGATCCTATCTGTTCGGTTGCAGGAGATCGCTCTGGGTGTACGTTTGTGTTGTGTTGACTAGACTTTCTTGCTTTTCTTTCCTACGTCTTGTTGAGGACTTTCGGAACGGAAGAGGCTGCAAATCGATCGATTACCGGTTGCGGTTGGGTCAAACCATCTGGCACGGTGAGGATGTGCGCTTCCTGTAACGATTAGCCATGGATAGTGTGGTCGTTGCTATGGTAATGATCATTAGATTTACGTTGATGTCAGTATGGGAGCTAAAGACGTGGAGGGGATCAAGAGGTTTGTGCTCTTGAGGACATAACTGAACGAATAACGTAATTGTATTGAATGAGGGAAGAGTCTTTATTCAAATTAACACACTTTTTTGCCAGTTTTTTGTGCTTCCTGGCTAAATGATTTACCTATATCCGTCAGTTTGAAATAAGCGCCTGAAGGTATGCAATGCGTTTTGTTTAGTGTGTTAAAAACGGTTGCTAAATTATCTCCTGAACACTAAACAGACTAAACCGACCTTTTGTTTTAGAGATTGCATTACTTCAGGCGCTGGCAATTAAAAAAGCAGAGTGACTAATATAAAAAATGTCGAAATAATTTTCCACTGTTTAAAGCTCCGTAAGCTTAATTGCATCAGAATTTCTTTTAATTAGGTACAAAATTGCATCAAATGCAAATACCACAGCAGAAAACTTTGCATAACTTCCAGACAGTGCCGGCATTTTCCTTTCGCAAATGCAAAATTTGGCTTTTTATTTATATTTCGTTCCCACCGCGAAGAAAGTTTTACAACAAACCACTTCTGTTCCCTAGCTTCGGTAGTGGTGGTGATGGTGGTCGCTTTGCATACCAGCTTCATTTTCATTATCTCTTCATTGGGACAGCAGCAGCAGCAACAACAGCCACAGTTTGCTTCACCCGGGCTAGGTTTGACCCAGTCGCCGCGGGTGGTACCTCTTTGTACATTTGTTACCGCCATCACCTGCTCTTCCTTATAAAATTACATAAGCAAATGCTTTATCAAACGATGTAAAGGGCATTATGGCACGTGCTTTATCACACCCCAGGCTACAATTGAATCGCATTAATATCATCCGATTGAATTTAAATAAACCATACAAGGAGGATTGAATAATAGCACCCCGAAAGCTCACTTACCGTTGTTCTTTTCCTGCCCAACCTGACTGGCATCCATTGTGCGCCGATTGACGATTTTGAAGTGAATGCTGTTCAGCGTTTGTCGTTCGCTTGCCTACATAATTGGACGATCTTTCCTTTGTCGTGTCGCTTATCGTATCGTGTCTCTGTCATCGAAAGCACCCGACGAAATAGAAACGTTTTGCTATTCATAAGCATTCATCGTTATCGAACCCCATTCATCGGTTCCCGCTTTGTACGCTTGTACGGGGAAAGATATTTGAATGATAAAAGGAAACCATCTCACCACCAGTTTACTACTCACCAGTTCGGGCTCACCGTCAGGTGGTGTATGCATAACGGAAACAGCGTCCTCCGTCGCAAACATTCGACATGGAGCAACATTGTGCGCATCACACTTGCGCGCTGTTTCGTGTCGGGTCGGCTTGCGTAATTGCAATCAGCTTCGTGCAAAACAATACCGATCCTATCTGTTCGGTTGCAGGAGATCGCTCTGGGTGTACGTTTGTGTTGTGTTGACTAGACTTTCTTGCTTTTCTTTTCTGCTTCTTGTTGAGGACGTTCGGAACGGAAGAGGCTGCAAATCGATCGATTACCGGTTGCGGTTGGGTCAAACCATCTGGCACGGTGAGGATGTGCGCTTCCTGTAACGATTAGCCATGGATAGTGTGGTCGTTGCTATGGTAATGATCATTAGATTTACGTTGATGTCAGTATGGGAGCTAAAGACGTGGAGGGGATCAAGAGGTTTGTGCTCTTGAGGACATAACTAAACGAATAACGTAATTGTATTGAATGAGGGAAGAGTCTTTATTCAAATTAACACACTTTTTTGCCAGTTTTTTGTGCTTCCTGGCTAAATGATTTACCTATATCCGTCAGTTTGAAATAAGCGCCTGAAGGTATGCAATGCGTTTTGTTTAGTGTGTTAAAAACGGTTGCTAAATTATCTCCTGAACACTAAACAGACTAAACCGACCTTTTGTTTTAGAGATTGCATTACTTCAGGCGCTGGCAATTAAAAAAGCAGAGTGACTAATATAAAAAATGTCGAAATAATTTTCCACTGTTTAAAGCTCCGTAAGCTTAATTGCATCAGAATTTCTTTTAATTAGGTACAAAATTGCATCAAATGCAAATACCACAGCAGAAAACTTTGCATAACTTCCAGACAGTGCCGGCATTTTCCTTTCGCAAATGCAAAATTTGGCTTTTTATTTATATTTCGTTCCCACCGCGAAGAAAGTTTTACAACAAACCACTTCTGTTCCCTAGCTTCGGTAGTGGTGGTGATGGTGGTCGCTTTGCATACCAGCTTCATTTTCATTATCTCTTCATTGGGACAGCAGCAGCAGCAACAACAGCCACAGTTTGCTTCACCCGGGCTAGGTTTGACCCAGTCGCCGCGGGTGGTACCTCTTTGTACATTTGTTACCGCCATCGGCCAGCCAGATGATGCGCAACTACTGCGCCAGTTGTGCCACATGCCGGGCAAGAGCTTTGGGCCATACTTTGACTGCCGAAATAATAAAAAAAAAAACAGATGTATGTGTATGGAAAATTACACGCAACCATCAGATCATTTAAGACCCCACGAAGCAGCGCTAATAATAATAAAAAATAGATACCCAAATACACAGTGCACCGACCGCAAATGACAGCTTTTCCGAGACACGTTCCGTGATGTTTCGGGCGTCGTATTTTTTTTTTTCTTTCTTTCGTACATTTGTTTGTTCGCTTTTCACTGCGGCGTTTCGGGTGCGTACTTGTGTGTTGAAGAGTTTGTTTTATTTTTGTTTCGCTTTCAATATTTTGTGCGCTTATAAGAAGAGAGACCGAGCAGCACGAACGAAACAATTAAATCGCGAACTGCCGCCGTAAGCGCGAATCTGATGTGTTGTGGCGCGCTTGTGAAATGGTTGCTAGACCCGGCTGCGCTGGCTGCGTAATTCTGCCGGGGTCAGTCAGTCACTCGTTCACTGTGACTGCGCGCCTATTCCTATCGGTTCGCTCAGGCGGAAGACGCTTCGGTGGCTTTAGTTTTTCGATGGTTGTTGATGCGGTTTCTTTTACCCATCACGGCGCAAGAGAGTGAGTGAACAAGTAGGGCTAATTAGACGTTCAATTATATTTCTTAACTCTTATGAACCTTCCACCTACTCGAAATACTCTCGCTGTTTTTGTTTGTTTGTTCGTTTGTCGTGTAGAAAATGCGTAAAACGCGAAAAGATAATTTACTTTTTCCCAAAACACACAATGACAAACGGGGCAGGAAAATGATTTTATAAGAGACATTCCCTTTGTTTTGATGCTGCAAGAGTGTGTAATAAGAGAAACACTGTTATACAAATAGATAGAATAGATTTACATGTCCAAAATCAATACAACTACAATATACTAATCAAAGCTTAGTTCTGGCGCAGGACAAACAGTTTGACGTTTGTGTTGACAGCTCAAACGAATCGAAATAAAATATTTAACTTTATTCAATAAAGTAAATCGCCATAAAATAATTTATAGTGACATAATAGCTTACTTTATTGAACAGTTAAACCCAGTGCTCATTAAAAAAGACAACTCAACTTATTAGGAGGTACGATAAAAAAACTATTTTCTTTCAAAGACGAATAAAGAAAAGCACTGGCCAGTTAATTGCTCCTCAGTACCTTATAGGCCGATGAGCAGCTACTAAACGACTGTACCTTGCACATTTGACGGCTAATTAGACGATCGCATGCCTTTCGCTCTCTCTCTCTCTCTCATGCTCCTTTGGTCATTAGGCTGCTTTCTTCGTGCCCAGTCCAGCCGTCTCAATTACTTTACCGCTGCTACAGCTTGTTTCATTGTACCTTGAAGTTTGGTGATGACCTTGTCCTTAATTGTGCCTCGTTCGCCGCCGAGTCCTTGTGGTGTATGTGCAGATTTGGCGTTAATATAAAAATTCTCGCTCAATATGTTGTTGGCTTTCGCGAGTCAATTAATGTTAGCGAAATGATGACATGAAACGGATCTCGTATTAGCAAAACCACACCACCGAAATGAGCCTCTCATAAGAGCCTCTTCCAATGGCCTCTTCCAATCAATCAAAAACGATTGCAAAACAAGGCGCGAAAAGATGATCCTCCGGATTGGCGTGATGTGACCTGTCCGTTGTTTTTGATGTGCGAAACAGGTACGAAAAAAGTTGTACGTGGTTGTGTAACACTGCATGAAGAAAATGCAAGAGAGAGAGAGAGAGGGGGGACAAATAAATACTTCCCCATACAGCATCCACGTGGAGGCGAGAAAGATTATAAACGCTCACAAAAGCGAAGATGCGCCAAACGTCAATTGGACAACTTTCAGCTTCTCGATCCGATAGCGTGCACGTTTATTGTACGCGGAGAGAAAAAAAAACCCAGCATAATTTAGAAATGTCTCTAGCAGTACTGCGCTACAACCGAACCTGGTGGAAAAACCGGCTTTGACAGGCTCGGTACGAGCATGGCGGCACACGGCGTACGGTCCACTTCCTGTTGGGCAACTTTTTTCTGCGACTTTTTGATGCGCGTACCAACCGGTGTCCCCATTGGTGACCTAACGTTTGGTGAGCGAAGGTCTCCTCCGAAACCTCCGAAACTGGTCTTGGCCCGATGGGTATGGGGGTGAAATTTTCACGCCTCCTGAAAATTTCCCCCGGCCTATCCTTCTCTCCTCCCGTTGGACCGTTCTGTACGATTGCACGATCGGATTACACAATCGTGCGGCGTACGGTCAAGAGAGTAGGTAGAATGGATTAGATGTTTACAAGGAGGAAAGCTGTACACGTGAGGCGTACGTTAACTCAAGGGGAGGTTTAGGACCCACCCCTAGAAAGTGGTATTTCTCGGTGTTTCAAAGAAAAGATCCAATTTCGATGCCTTCTCCAGCACGGGATGAAAGTTGTTCTTCGATAAAAGCGTAACTCGGGGCCAGGCTGCTAACCAGCCAAGGAGTGGCTTATCCACCGTGCCCTTCTTGATTGGGTTCGATTAAATAATCACTCATCAATAGCACGTTCAGTGTCGATGCTGCGTGCACGTTTATTGTACGCGGAGAGAAAAAAAACCCCAGCATAATTTAGAAATGTCTCTAGCAGTACTGCGCTACAACCGAACCTGGTGGAAAAACCGGCTTGGACAGGCTCGGTACGAGCATGGCGGCACACGGCGTACGGTCCACTTCCTGTTGGGCAACTTTTTTCTGCGACTTTTTGATGCGCGTACCAACCGGTGTCCCCATTGGTGACCTAACGTTTGGTGAGCGAAGGTCTCCTCCGAAACCTCCGAAACTGGTCTTGGCCCGATGGGTATGGGGGTGAAATTTTCACGCCTCCTGAAAATTTCCCCCGGCCTATCCTTCTCTCCTCCCGTTGGACCGTTCTGTACGATTGCACGATCGGATTACACAATCGTGCGGCGTACGGTCAAGAGAGTAGGTAGAATGGATTAGATGTTTACAAGGAGGAAAGCTGTACACGTGAGGCGTACGTTAACTCAAGGGGAGGTTTAGGACCCACCCCTAGAAAGTGGTATTTCTCGGTGTTTCAAAGAAAAGATCCAATTTCGATGCCTTCTCCAGCACGGGATGAAAGTTGTTCTTCGATAAAAGCGTAACTCGGGGCCAGGCTGCTAACCAGCCAAGGAGTGGCTTATCCACCGTGCCCTTCTTGATTGGGTTCGATTAAATAATCACTCATCAATAGCACGTTCAGTGTCGATGCTCCCAACTCTCTCCCTCCTTTCCCTCTTCTTCGCTCGATATCTCGGTAACATCAGAGCTGATTTACATAATACAGACTAGACTCCTGGTCGGGGCGAATGCGCTTGTGCACCATCACACCTCTTTTAAAGGTGATCGGTACTTACCGATCTCGTTTATGACCTGACCTAACGCTAAAACGGTAACGCTAAAACAACAACCATACCGAATGCAAAATTCGCATAATCGCGTGTGCGGTAAAAAAACGAGAGCACAACGATTAAAAGCTCGTTTCGGTGAATTCGATAATTGCTCTAGTTTGCGATTTTTATTCCTCGCGGCGTGTAACGGCCCGGCCAGGTCCGATGCGGATCACGCACACGCTTCGTGAGGAAGTCCGTCCCGTAACGACACACGAGACACGATCAAGATCAGGCCGACAGAAGCAAATGGGGGAAGGAAAATGTAGTTAAAGTGTTGGTAGTAAAACACCCGAAAATGCACATTGACTACTTTGAAGTCGTTGCGTACAGTGGAAGGAGTTTTTTTGCTTACTTTTACTATGCGCCATTTTTTAACTACGCAGGAAGTCAAATCGTGCCTTTGTTTGCATGAGTTCGTTTTATTGAATGCGTTACGGGTAATCGTTTGACGACTGTGGTGCACGATAGCGTGCCGGTTCATGTAATGGGCGAGAAAGTGAATGAATATTGGTCCCCAAAAGTGATTTTATAGAGTTACATTACCAGCATGTTAATGAGACCGGACAATTGTTCGTGACATATTTTCTAAAATCTTAAATTGACGTCGATCTTTTGGATTAATCGTGAATCGTGATTTTTTTCCCCATTTCATTGAATCTCAAGAATAGTTTTTAATTGACCCAATTTGTCTCCACTCCACAGTTGCTTCTGGTGTCAGTGGCACTTGCTTCCGGTGAGAAGAAACCCGAAAAAAGGCCCACCAAGAAAGCCCACTCGCTGAAACCGACCAAATCGCCCAAATCCATCATCGAAGAGTTTACCGCTCTGCCTCCGGCCGATGTGGACTTCATCAAGGAGCTGGACCGACAGTTCCGCGAGCACGGCAACAAGATTCGCATCAAGGTGGAACGCAGCAATGGCACGGACGGCAAGAACATGAAGCGTACGATTGACGGTGATCTGGGGTAGGTGTTTTATTTCTGGAGAAATGTTCCATCAAGACCAAAGACTAACTCCTTTGTTATCCTTCCAGATACGGTCACTACAGCAATCAGGCCGATACGGGGTATCATTTTTCCAAGCCGAAATACATGATCTACCCATACTCGCAGCATGACATTCCGCCGGTCCGATCGACGCACAGTACCCACGAAACGGTGACGGACATTGAAATAACGCCGTCGCACAGCTACGAGCTAAAGCCGATCGAAGAGGTGTACACGGTCTATCCGACACAACAGTACTCACAGGAACAGCAGCAGTACTACCACCAGCATCAGCACTCAGCACAACAGCAATCGAAGCAGCTGTTCCATCAGGAGGACGATACGCCTGTGATTGTGCTTAAAATCCCTGGCCCATCGAAGTATGCCGCTCACTTGCAGGCTCTACTGCAGCAGTACCTTGAGATACGGGCAGCACAGCTGTACAAAGAGCTGGAGGAACAGGAATATCACCAGCAGCAGCAATATCAGCACCAGCAACATCACCAACAGCAACAAGTTCAGCATCAACAGCACTACGTACAGGAGCAAGAAGTACATGCCCATCATCACCATCACCAGCAGCAGCAGCAGCAGCAACAGCACCATCAGGAAGAGCTACAACAACAGCACCATGATCATCATACGAAGACCAAATACAGTCAACCGGATCCCGTTTATCCGACAGAGATCGCGTATGTTCCAATGATTCGCACTCATCAGAACACGTACGTGCCGTTGCCTGAACAGTACTATGAAGCTCCAAAGGCTCCTTCACCTCGTCCTACGAAGCATCGCAAAACGACCGTCACTCCAACGCACGTAACGTTCCACAGTACGGCGCAACCCGAACCGGCCTATCACTACCAGACCTACCATCCGGAGCAACACCAGCAGCACGTTCAAGTTCACGAGCATCACGAGCAAGCTCACGCACCAGAACATCAGCAGATCCAGTACCAGTACGTCGCTCAGCAACCCAGTGGACACGGCGGAGACGATCACGAAACCCAGTACGTTTACGAGAAACCAGTGGTGAATTTTGTCACTCCACTGCCTGAAGCGGCTCATCATGCCCACCAGGAAGCTGCTTACCAACAGCAGCAGCACTCGCACCATCATCAACCTCCCCAGAAGTATCCAAACTTTGCCGAGTATCACCATCACCATCGGCCACAGCAGCAACAGGAAGAGGAGTACCTTCCCGAGCCAAAGCTGGTCGAGAACTACCCGAGCCACAAACATACGCGCGTCATCTACAAGAGTCCTGCGCTAAAGACGGAACTTCAGCAAGAAGCTCTCCAACAACATGAACATTATCACCATCAGCAGCAAGAAGTCGCTGCCCATCATCAGCAGCATCATCAGCAACAGCAGCAACAGTACATCCTGCAGGAAGTGTACCCATCGCAAGCTTCCTACTTCGAGGACAAATCGTTTGTTGAGTCAGCGGGTCCGCAAGTAACGACTGATCGGAGTGAAACCGCTTCCCCACACTACAACACCGAACAGGTGGTTGCGATCACACAGAAACCCAAGCGACTGTACAACTATCACGCACACACCTCCGGCCATCATGGGTCGGGATCGCGTGGATCTCGCATGGCGGCTGGTGGCGGACGATCGAGGACCAGTGGATCTAGTAGCGCGAAAGCTTCCAGCAAGCGGGATGCGGTTGCCTCGCCCGCACCCTACACCGAGGAAGAGTTCCGAAAGGTGAACAAGATGGTGCAACGCATGAAGAAGAAGAGCCGCACTACGCCGGCGGACGATGCCGGTATGATGACCGTCACCGCCAATCCCACTAGTCCGAGTCCGCGGATGGTCGCCTAGGTCGCGTCGGTGTTGTAGTTGTAGGCTGAATTAGTGAAGTTCTAGTGAATTCTCTCTGTCCCATCGCAATGGCATTGCAGGTCTTGTGGTGTTCTTTATTTCTTGTCCTCTCGCTGTACATCAATTTTCCGAACAGAAGTATTTCCTGCATGTTTGTTTTTTGTATTTAAATTATTAGTTGTTATTAGTAGATCGTTTAGCAAGAGCTCGTTGGAGTGACAAGAGGAAGAAGAAGATAAACGCCCCCAAAGTCATGCAATTAGGATGACATATGATGCTGGTATTGGATTGCACGTCCCTTAATGTAAAGTATGCAGCTTAGTGCTGTGTAGCATTTGCTCTGCGAATCACACTTTAAAACACACATGTGAAAAGTAACAAGAAAAAAAGGAAAGTAGACGAGGGAAAATGAAATTAAGATGGGAAGACGAAACAGTGTAACTTGTAAAGTGTAAATGATAAAACATACACCAGTTATTAAATAAATTTATAGACAATCGAAGTAATAAATCAGTTGGTTTTTTCTTGACAAGCATTGAATACAGGGAAGATTATAAAACTAAATTGCTGACGTAAATTTTGTTATTTCGAAGTTACGAACAGCGTGAAAGTATGCAATCATTTTAAACAAATGTATTCAAAAACATGCATACCTTCAGGCGCGTAATGGAAAGGAGCGATCGATTTATCACCGTTTTTTCTTTATTTCTTTACAATATCGAACTATTCCGTTGCACTAATTTATCTATTCTTCAAATTAGTTGCACGTAATTGCAACACTTTAAACGAAACACGCACACCCACCCACCAATACGTGCCATTAAAAAAATGGAAATTCTTTGCACAGCAAATAAATGCATCACGCATGCACCCACCGCAAGCAAAGTCCAGCCATTTTCCACGTGAAAGTGAAACAGCATACTTGTGCGAATGGTTGGCTGAAAATCGAAACCAGCAGCAGCACGTTCACTAACCTTGCCCGGCTGTCCAGCGGCCAACTGCGGGAATAAAAATGAAGTTAGCTAAGGGAAGCGTTGGACGCGCTTTTGCACACTGTTTTGTTTGCTCAGCGAGTACAATCGAGTACATGATGAGTTATTTTATAGTACAACCGATTAGCTCATTAAGGCGATAAACATGATTTAATTATTTATCGCTATTGTTTGGTTTTTGTTTACAAACGGTGAGCTCCATAAAAAGAAGTTGTTACAGTTATGGCGCACTGTTAGAAAATGTGTTAATTGCGAACAAATTGTTAATACTGCTGTACAAATAGTTATTCTTATTTGCAGCTATAAATACATTATGTCTAAACGTGTGACAGTTGATTGCAAATAAAGTTTTGGTACTGCGCAAAAAGACCAACTAATTTAAAAAAGGAAAGCACCACCAGAGTTCTTCTCCTGCCAGGATTATGATGCTCTTGGCACTTTAAATCGGTTACTATGGTGATAATGGTGGCGCAGACTGGACGCACGCACACACGCTATACTGCTGCAGCACGCGAGCAATGGCAATGCACTTTCTTTGTCAGTAGAGTTTTACATTTAATAGACCGTTCACTGCAAATTTCATCTACAAAGCGATCGTGTGTGAGCGCGCGCTGCATAAAAGTAAAATCGAACTCACTCAAAGCGTTTGTTTTCTAGTTGTTTTGTTTTGTTTTCGTAAAGTCGATTACAGTCGATGCTTTTCGGTAATCCGTAAAGAAAGGGCTTACCTGCCGGTTGATATGATTTTTGCAACAAGCACTTCTATTTCCGAACGATTGGTTCCGCGATGGGCTGGCGGCACACCTGCATGATGCATGATCATTAGGTGCCACACACTAATCAAGAGATAGATCGCCGCACCGATAACGGTTAACTATGCTGTGTACCGGCACGGAACTGGTATGGAACCGATCGAACATGGAGGTATTGGCAATGGGCAATTGCGTAATTTATGAGCTGTATCTAAGTGGATTAGGTGGAAACGGATTTGATAAAACAAAAACACACACACACAAGTTAGATAAATAATGTAAGATTTCTCAAATCAAAAGTCGAATCATTCCTTTCAAGATAGTATACCTTAACCATACCATAAGATCTGTTCAATTTATTGTTTATATTATCAGCTTGGCGACATCCAAAGACAGGACATTGATGTGCTGGATGATGGTATAGTGATCAACAAATAGTGATTGCATACTTTCAGGCGGCGGAAGCTCTTGATACAATTTGATAATAGTACATCAAGAAAAATATTAAACTTAATCAAATTAAATAGCAGCCTTAGTAGCAGCCTTAGAGGTATGGTTTGGTTGCTTCTTATCAGTCCTTGCAGCTTATTGCATCTGCGTTTCTGATGCACGTAATGATCGAGTGAAATATCATATTGGAAACGCTTTGACCAGCTTTTAACCGTAGTTATCATTATAAGAGCGTTGTCGGAAGGCAAGAGTAGCTTGTAAGACTATTGAATGCTTTATAAATTAATTTCTTTAGAACTCGTAGTCAAGACAAAACTAAGTTGTAACCCCTCCTTTGTAGAAATGCATCTGTACCTAAAGCAATACTGATTGGATTGGGATGAACCACCCAAGCAGGTACAAGTTAAGCACAGAAAAAATGTCTAAAAAAGCACCTGCTCACCAATGTTCATTTACAATCTTTCTAATAAGCTATTCCCTACAATGACTTACTATCTAGCAAGTCTATTACCATCATTAGCTCATCTAAATTAAGCCCTTGTGCAAAGCAAATGGGTCTCCACCCTGAAGGACACTCAGTGGGCGAGGAACGAAGCCCTTTACGGTATGGTATGGTGGCAAAAACGATTCAACAACCTCAAAACACACGATCAACCAGCGCCAGGTAGCATTGCCCTGTTGCATGGGCGATAAATCTCTAGCCACACACCATACCGCACAAAACACACCGTCTGAGTCGCATGCCCTAAGATTGTTAATCCTGACCGACGCCAACGTCCGTCTGCCGTGTGATGTGTGGATGGAAGGAAAGAAGCAAAAAAAAAAAACACACAAAATAGCGCCCACCGAAAGGTTTTCCATCTGAAAGGAAAATCCCTCCTTCGGGTGTTGGCAGCGGAAAAATAAACGCGAATGAATTAGTTTGTACGGCTATGCAGAGCAGCCCCGTCCCCGGGCAGGAGGAGCACGAGTAAGTGGTTGGGGGGTAAATGGGGTGCTAACAAACGCCCGAGATGCCAAAGACTTTTCTTCTCGGGCTCAGTCTGGCGTTAAAGTTTGCGCCGATGTTTAACGGGCCGATTTCTTTTTCACTGATTTTCCCGGGAAATTGGGCAGCGCGGGTAGAGTGAGCGAGCGAGAGTGTATAAACGGAAGACGAAAGAAACGAGCGGTGTGTGTGTGTGTGCCAGTGGCCTTTAGGTGCAGATTTTTCAAAACGCGAATCCTATGGACGCAATGGGCGCTAACGGATTTCGAAGAGTTTATATAAAACGCGCACGGCTACGGTTGGCGCACAGTCAGTATCAACTTGGCAACCGTGGCGCGAACACGATGAGGATCCATGCACGTGCACTGCTGTTGATAAGCCTTGCCGTAAGTTATCGGTGTGATCGGTTTTAGGGAGGGAAATTTGTGCAATATTCGTGAAAAGGACAATGGGTTTTCGGTGTCGAACATATGATCTCAATACTGATTGGATTGGGATGAACCACTCAGGCTGATACAGAAAAATTAATAAAAAAGCACCTGCTCACCGATGTGTATTTACAATCTTTCTAATAAGCTATTCCCTACAATGACTTACTATCTAGCAAGTCTATTACCATCATTAGCTCATCTAAATTAAGCCCTTGTGCAAAGCAAATGGGTCTCCACCCTGAAGGACACTCAGTGGGCGAGGAACGAAGCCCTTTACGGTATGGTATGGTGGCAAAAACGATTCAACAACCTCAAAACACACGATCAACCAGCGCCAGGTAGCATTGCCCTGTTGCATGGGCGATAAATCTCTAGCCACACACCATACCGCACAAAACACACCGTCTGAGTCGCATGCCCTAAGATTGTTAATCCTGACCGACGCCAACGTCCGTCTGCCGTGTGATGTGTGGATGGAAGGAAAGAAGCAAAAAAAAAAACACACGCAAAATAGCGCCCACCGAAAGGTTTTCCATCTGAAAGGAAAATCCCTCCTTCGGGTGTTGGCAGCGGAAAAATAAACGCGAATGAATTAGTTTGTACGGCTATGCAGAGCAGCCCCGTCCCCGGGCAGGAGGAGCACGAGTAAGTGGTTGGGGGGTAAATGGGGTGCTAACAAACGCCCGAGATGCCAAAGACTTTTCTTCTCGGGCTCAGTCTGGCGTTAAAGTTTGCGCCGATGTTTAACGGGCCGATTTCTTTTTCACTGATTTTCCCGGGAAATTGGGCAGCGCGGGTAGAGTGAGCGAGCGAGAGTGTATAAACGGAAGACGAAAGAAACGAGCGGTGTGTGTGTGTGCCAGTGGCCTTAAGGTGCAGATTTTTCAAAACGCGAATCCTATGGACGCAATGGGCGCTAATGGATTTCGAAGAGTTTATATAAAACGCGCACGGCTACGGTTGGCGCACAGTCAGTATCAACTAGGCAACCGTGGCGCGAACACGATGAGGATCCATGCACGTGCACTGCTGTTGATAAGCCTTGCCGTAAGTTATCGGTGTGATCGGTTTTAGGGAGGGAAATTTGTGCAATATTCGTGAAAAGGACAATGGGCTTTCGGTGTCGAACAAGTGATCTGGTGAAATGACTACATGGCGCTGTAGAAATAAGACCCAAAGTGAAGTGTATACCGTCAGTGAAGCGAAAATAAATGTGGCAGAATCGAGATCTCAAAAACATGTGAAAATACAACTTCAAATTGACTGTTTAGTATAAGTTTGATAGTGTAACATGTTGTAATCCGAAGTCCTTAATAAGTTGTTTGATTGTTTTTATTTTCTTTAATTTCTCGTTGCGATCGTGTGTCGGTGCTTGGCTTGGTGATGTGATATATCTTGAAATGCGGATGCTTGTGCTAACGTGCAACCAAAACCTTCAAAGGTGCTAATATGCGCGGCCAGCGGTGAAAGCGGAAAGCACAAGAAGAAAAACCGACGACACGAGGACGACCGATCAGAACAGGTTTACTATGTTGATCAAATAGCATCTGCTTCTGCGATTTCACCCTGGACATCGAACCGTATCATCGCCAAAACTACTGGTAGGTAGATGAGCGCGTCTTAATAAGTAACTCAGGATAATGCTCCATAACTGTCCCCGTTCCCGTCACAGAGAATGGTAAAGAGTCCCAGTACGTGATCAATATCTCGCCGGACGACGAAGTGATCATCCACGATGACGGTGCAACCGATCGCGTATCTGACCGTGGCCCAACCGACGAACAAACTCCGCAGGACTTTGTCCACGAGGCACTTCGTCTCCGTAAACAGTATATGCAGAACGGGCCAAAGGGTACCACCCCAATGCCAGCGAGCTCGTTCGTCGAGTTCACCACGGTCAAGTACGATCATTTTGGGCCGAGCAAGGCACCGGAGCGGGAAGCACCAGAACCGCACATCATCTACCATCATAGCAAACCTGTTCCGACGAAACCATCGTCCACTGTGGCTCCACCGTCGATGGCACCAGCCGTGCCCACCTATCGCCCGAAGCACATTAAGCCGAAAACCACCAAACCAATGTTGGTCCACACCGTTACCCCGTACGTGGCAGTTGATCACGAGCAGCCGGAACCGATGCCTACAATGGGATATCGGCCGAAGGAAATGAAGCTGCCACCGAAGCAGGAGACCCTCTCAAAGACCGTTCATTTGCCAACGGCTGCAAAGATTACGCCCATCAAGCAGCAGGACACGGCCGCCTCCAGTGTGTTTGTGCAGGCTGTCCGGCCGGACGAACCGTCCTTTGGTAGTAGTTATGCGACGCATCACGAATCCGGCAGTAGTTACCAGGAATTCCACAAGTTCACACCGAACGCTCCCGACTCTCAGAGCAGTAGTTCGATTCTGACCGTGCACAAGGTGAGACCGGCACCCGAGTCATATCATGCGAAGCATCCGAAGCATCCGTCACGTGATGAAGAGCATCGAGAATACCTTGGAAAGAATCCCAAACCAAAGCAAGCTCCAGTGCCGGTAGAGTTGGGACGCTATCGTCCTACAAAAGGATTCGAGGTGGAGGAAGAACACACGCCCAAGTATCATCAGGAGAAGAAACATTTCGTGTCGGAGGTGTCTAACCCACACGTGAAGTACGAGAAGGAAGTGGAGGAGAACTTCCTGAAGCAACAGCAGCAGCAGCAGCAACAGCAGCAGCAACATCAACAGCAACAGCATCAATACCATCAACAGCTTGAGCAGGAACATCAGCATCATCACCATCATCACCATGGTTACGAGACTCCACGGCCTGCGAAGAAAGAAAAACCACAGCCGACTGAGGAACCTCAATACTATCCGTCGAAGAACTACCGACCCATTGAAAGCATCACGCAAGTGCAGATGGAACCGGAACCCGTTCCTTCTGAGGAACCGTATCATTACAAGCCCATCAAGTCGCATCATGTCGAGTCGTTCAAACCATCAGCCGTGAGCTATGAACGTGATCCGACCCCGACCGTGCAGTTGAAGGAAACGTACATCTATCATCCACCCAAGTCACACCACGTGGATCCACCGAAGAAGCTGCCGGAAGCGAGTTCCGTATTGTACCACGGTTCCAAACACTACGAACCCTCGGACACGCATCCGTCGGAGGTGTCACCGGACTTTTTGAAGCTGGCTACGGCACGACCATCCAAGCATAAGTTCGCCGACTTACCGAAGCCATCGCCAGCGCCCAGCTACTCGAAGGTGACAAGCTATCCTACACTGCAGTCCACCAGCTCTCAGCGCGAGAAACCTTCGTACGATCCGTACAAGTACCGTCCAAGTCCCACACCGGAAGTGTCCAGCGCTGGACATGGATTCGGCAAGATTTCTTCCTCTCCCGCAAGCTTCCCGAAGTACATTCCAGCCAAGATGCCGGGTGAGGTACAGTCGGAGTCAGGTACACCGTACAGCTTCAAGCAAGGCCATGCCGCAGCGTCCGAGTCCTTCTCCAGCTACGTTCCCTCGTCCACGCCGGAATCGTTCAGTGCGGGTGTTTCGCAAGAGTACCCGAAGATGTTCTCCGCGTCTCCCACTCCGTACAGCAAATACGGTGGAGGAAGCCCTTCATCAGCGCCAGCATCGGACACTCTGTACGAGTTCCCACACATGAAGGAAACGCCCAAATCGTTCTCCAAGTTCCAGGAACCGAAGGCTTACTCGACCATTCACCCGTCGGAGCAACCGTTCAAAACGCTCAGCACCACGATCTTTATGAAGCCGTCCACATCGGAAGCGAACTTTGCTGCTGCTCCGGGCAAACCGATCCAAAACCTTACCACCTCGATTGGACTGAAGCCATCGCCGAGGGACGCTACCAAGACGGAGAACTACACCGACCCTGAGGCGCCGCCGTCCAAGATTCCGCAGGAATTCCGCATCACCTCGGACGATGCGTCCTTCCTGAGCAGCAACTACTCCACCAAGCTGGCAGAAGACTTTGCGATGAAGTACAACTGGGACAGCTTGCACACGGTGGCGGACGGTGAGTTCTATCTGGGTTCGGCATCCGATGCGACACTCAAGGCATTGATGAAGGAAACTGACAAACCAACGACCAAATTCCACGAACCGATCGAGTATGTTGTGCGCGACAAGAAGAAGATGAAACCGCTCGTGTTTCCCAAGGTGCCCCATAAACCGATCAAAACGGTGACCATCTACAAGTCTACGCATCGATCATCCGACGACATGGAGGGTGGGTTCGAGCCCATGATTGGTGTACACCAGCCACAGATGGACAAGAAAAGCGAACTTCCCGGAGGGGACGATGAGTTCTACTACACTAACGAAGCGATCGATCTGGAAGAGGACCCAACGAAGGCATCGAAGAAGAACGCCGTTTTCATGCCAGGCCAGGGAATGGGTGGACGTATGATGCCCGGTGGGCCGGGTATGATGCTTAAGTTTGCTCCTGGCCCCGTGCCCGCGCGTGAGCAGCAAGCCTCACCGGCTCAGGATATGGACATGAGTGCCGAACCGTCGAAGAAACATCAGTACTTTGTGCTGTACCACATTGAGGATAAGGAGAAGAAACCAACGCGACCACACGTCCCACAACCACCACCGACGCCGGCTTGTCCGAAACAAGAAATTCATTACCACTACAGCGAAAAGGAATCGGAAGATCCGGAGGTGACGCACGAGCACTACAACTACCACCACGAGGAGACGATTGAGGAATCGGATGACGATATACAGCATCATTACGTGAATCCAAACTATGGCAAGTTCAACTACCGGCCAAACATTGCACACCCTTCGTATCAGAGACCGCTGCGCGATAGTATGGCCGCCGGTAGCGAAACCACACTGAAGGTTGTCGATCCGGAGGCGAAGCACTCGAGACCACTGGAGATCACCAAGCAGGAATACATGCGCCACGTTCAGAATGCCGTGCTGCGCTATATGCGTCAGCTGCAGGAGGAAGGTCGTCTACCGCAGATTGCGTCGCGTGACTCCGATGACACACAGAAAGCGTTTGAAGAGATTGATCTTTCCGCACTATTGAGCGGAAGTCCTAAGCAAAAGTTCCAACTGAATGGAGCGGTTCGTGCTAATGTGCCTTCCAGCCCGAGCCACTACAAACCGATGAAGTCTGTCCCGAGTTCCTCGACGTACAAACCGACGGCCTCGCCGCAGAATGTGAAGCTGGGCAAGAATACGTACACGGCCGGCAAACCATTGAAGGTAGCGATCGAGAGCTTGCAGGACACGCTCAGCAGCAACGTGGACCTAACGGTGAAGGGAAACAAGCCACCGGTTAAACCAGATCTTTCCGCGATTGATGTTGGACAGTCGTATCTACACGGTTCCACGTTGGATCACGGTTCCTCTCCGAAGGGTGGTCATGGTTACGATAGTCCCGGTGGTGGAGCATCGCCCAAAACTAAGCTGCATTTTAACCAACAATCTCATCACGATATCAACTCAATGCTTAACGCCAAAGAAGGAGGCTTGCAGGGTTTGCGGACGAATTTGAAGGGATCTTACCTGGACCACTCGTCCAACAATTATGGTTCGATTAAGGCTGGATCGGCGAATGTGGGTGCTTCGATAAGCTTCGGCAATGGTGGTATGGGCCATGTAAAGGGCATCCACGGCAGTGAGGACGATAACAAGATTGCACCCGAGGCACTGGATGCACCGATCCAGATCATCAACGGGATCCCTATTACGAATCCTTACAACATAGATATAAACACACTAAGGTAAGCCGTTTATTCCGTAAATTCTAAACCTTGTCTGACTTAAAATCCAATCCATCTGGTTTGTTTTTCCTATCTTGTATTACAGGTACATGTTGGGAGGACTCGCACAGGCACAGGCCGAGCAGCAGCAGCAACAACAGCAGCAACATTCACACAAGGAACCGACTCTGAAGCTGAAGGGTTCCAACTGGATGTCACTGCCAACGATGGCTAGTCCGACGCAGGTGTTTTCCTCGCACATACCAACCTACCAGCATCCTCCGTCCGAAGTGAACAACTACAAATACAATGCAAACTTCGATGCGAGCAACTTCAAGATAAAGTTCCCGAAGAACATGAAGCTGAAGGGTACGGCCACGAACGTCGGAGATGCTGCGACCAGTGGTTCGATGAATTATGCTGCTTGGGCCGAATCACCCCGATCACCGAACCAACTGAACGTGAACCATTTCAACCAAGGCAATGTAAATAATAATCTGAACCACGTGAATGGTAATCAGAACCAGAATGTGGTAATGGGCAACAGTCGCCCGATGGCCGTCCAAAATCATCATCACCATCAGCAGGTGCAGCAGCAGTTCCAGCAGCAGCTACAGCAACAGCAACAGCAACACTTTGCCCAGCAGCATCAACAGCAACAGCAGCAGGTGCAGCAGCATCATCAACAGCAACAACAGTTTATCCGCCCGAATCGAGAATTCAATCCGGAGCTATACCTCAACCCCAACGGGCAACTATTCCAGGGTCTTTTGAAGCAAAATCCGATCATGAGCAAAAAAGCGGCTACCAGCGATTGGAAGCCAACCACAGTCAAGCCAACGATGGGACCATCGAAAGCGGTCAAAATCGATACCAACCTGCGACCACCGCCTCCGGTTGTCAAGGGTTAAAGATCAAGCCCGCAATATCCAAATCAACCCCTTAGAATATCCAAAGAAGAAAGGGAGGAGTCAGTATGGCGCTGGGTTTAAGTCGTAAACAAATACGATGCAATGAAAGTATTTAAACAGACTACTAGATTCGACGAGCAAGGTGACACATCTCCAACTCAACAGACGCTTTCTTTGGTGCACAACTGTTTTTTTTATCTCTGCTGCTGATTCTCTTCTTTTACGTAGTGTATAGTGTATTAATTTATTGCAGTACAGTAAGTTATTGTTCTCGATCCATTGCGATTCGCTAAAGTGTAGCAGTTATATTCTGTAACTCATATTATAGTAGTTAGTCCGTAGATAAATAAAAAAAAAAACAGTACCGATATATTTGATCCCAACAGACGTCGACATCTTTCAAGTGTGATATGTTAATCGTGACGGCAGTAGATTTTCCTAGCGCCTACGGTAGTGAAAGCAAATAATTAAAATCGTGGCGGAATGTCCAAAAAGCGTTCCAGGTGGTAGAGCGTGTGATATGTGACAGCAAGCTTGACCCGTACCATGTTGCACCGGGGCAGAGATGCGTGGTGAACTTGAATTCTTGCAGCGCGTTTCTCTCATTCAGAAAACAAAACCCAAACAGCTCGTCGGTGTGTCGGACGATGAAAGTGAAACATCCAAGATTTGTTATCTTCGTGAGACGCGCGTCACCACACTGACCCACAACCCGTTCGCCACAATTAACGCCTTTACCTCGTGACACCGGAAAAGCCAATACTGGTCTGGTGTCCAAAAATATTCCGAGGAAAGCGAGTCGGTGCAAGATATCTCACTAGACATTAGACAAGCTCAGCCAACGTATACGAACGTGGTGTGTGAGGGCTCCAGTTAATGCATTCGTTTTTGCAGTTGTTAGTACGATTTCGTTTCTTCGTCTACAGCTGCTCCACAACATCATGTGCACGATCGTTTATTACGCTTTCTTCCCCTGGACATCGAGTCGTGGGCGCGTGTGCCATGTGATGAATATTCCTAATGCGCTGCTTTCTGCCACGATCTACCCCTTTGGTGAGCTTTAGCTCAAGTGTTGATTTTACCGCAACACGGCATTGCAGGTGGCCAGGCCGCTGTTGTTATGTTTTTTTGTTTCTCTTTTTATAGTTATGTATGTTTTACCGTGCCAACGTAACATGTTAATCGTCTGCATCGTCGATAGTACAGGTTCCGTTTAGTGTTATCGTGGAACATTTGCGATGATTAATTAGTTATGATCAGGCTCTAGCGGGAAGATTTAGATCAACTAGAGCAAATCACCCGTAGATTGGTTACTGCGGTCTAGTTTCGTGAGCTGAAGATTATCCAAAGCGGGCCACTGGAATGTTGGGACTAATGAAAGAACCATGTAGAAATATAGAAAAAGATATGGGTTATTAGTATGTACCCCTAAAGTTATGCAATATCATCATTGCTTACCGACGAACTTGAATTAAAATATGTCAAATTTATCGTCGCATTATTTTTCTTCGTTTGTACTCAATCTCGAGAGATTCTTACCATTTGTTTTCTGCCTAAATTGTACTCTTGGAAGGATAATCCGTCAAACGTATCGGTAGATGGGATTTGATACTGATTTAGAACTGCTGATTGCATACTTCCAGGTGTTACGCATTTGAACCATTTTTTTTTATACCTCAATAGAAGTTTTAGTTTGTTCTGTTTCGTTTTGATGACAGATCAACGAGGCTGAGTAACGATAAATTACATTGCATACCTTCAGGCGCTCGCTGCCTTCACCTAGCATTGAACCATCAAGTAGAGTGATACTTATAGGATTCTTACTTAGTAGGTAAATTTTATTTGTAGTTTAAAGCACTGCAACACTTTTTGTTGCACCCAAATCTCATTCACCGAAGCATGAGCTTTCTTGCAAGGGCTGAAAGCTTTGGAAAGCTTTCTCGATGGGTTCATTTTTCTTGTACGCTTCTAAATTACCAGCCACAACTCATAGTGGGCAAAAGCGATTGAAATTTCTGGCATTATAATTTTAAAATATTTATTGCAATTTATCGATTAAAAGCGTATTTTAAGTTCATGTTAATTTCTACGAAAGAATGCAATTTAATAATGAATAAACTAAATCAATCCAATGTATCTAAGGCATCATTCAAGCTCTTAAAGGATCTTTTACTGATGCTAATATTAACAAAACTAATTCTAATACTTTGTCCCTAAACAAGGCCAATACAAAATACAAAGGAGAAGTGCACTAGAAAACACGAAATGAAAGTAACCGTGCTGCTGCATCCGACACGACAAGCAAACGCGCGTTTCCTGTCCGATTATGCAACACAACACAGGGTTAAAACAACATTGACACTGCACCGTACTGCTCGGGAAGAAACAGACCGGGGAGCGAAATTATGAAAGCCAAAAACTGTTGCTACAAAACTCGTCACATACATCCCTGAGGGCTGAACGGTTTTCCGCTCCCAATTCGGATCGAACAATCCTCCGTCTGCCCCGTAGCATAAAATTGGCAGATTACGAACTGAAACCGGATGCGTTGGATACAAAACAAAAAAATGGCGCGCTATGAATGACACAATTTGGTCATTCCCTAATTCTATTTATAAGAGATCAAGCGATCAAACTGGCCTTAATATTGGTGAAGCAATTAAGTGGGCTTTTGATTTTTTGATTTGCTTATGTTTGAAAAGGTTGTGAGAGATAGGGATTAGGGAACGGTTCCAAGCAACTTGGTTAAAATTTCCGTATCGCATGATATGACCATGCAATAGCTAATTTCTTGATTTATTATTTCATTCCCATATCCACCTACATCGAACATGTACAGCACGTGCAATAACTGTACAAACTGTGTGCACTGCAACGACTGCACACAGCCTAAGCAAAGCCTTACCACGTTCCCATCAGCGTACAGAGACTAATACTTTCTTTCCCGGTTCGTTTACGACCTGACCAACATAAATTATGTCGCTCCCTTTCGCCGGGCAGCTCATTGAGATGCATTCCCGCTACTGCTGTCAACCGTGCTTATTTTGCCATCTTGTCAATCTTGTCACCTGCTGCTGCGACGGACAGCTGAACTGACCTCCTACACTAATCCACTGTAATCGCAGCGCGTCACGTGCGTCTATACTGCCTGGTTCGGGGGATTAAGTGTACACTTCCTGCTCACAGTGCCGCAACAGCACACACAAAACCACTTTTCACTTTCCAGCCAGCGAACAGCATCCCCATCGTTTAGGGATCCCCACATGTGTGCAACAAACTTGCATCGCGCAAGACACACAAACATTCTCGAAGCGTTGCATCGCGCCAGACCTGCGCACAAGTCACGCTTGGACGATCATTGAACTTGACATTTCCATTGCGTAATCCTTTTCCCGCGCAACTCCCCAAAGCAGGCGTGCGTGCAACTACCAACGGCGGTTAAATTTTTGACCTTTTTTTTCTCCTACGACCTGCCGACGGTATCCCAGCTGCACGGAACGAACGGCCGGTACACACACACACACGAGCGTGAACGCTTCCGACTTCCGGCTGTTTGCTGCGGGTCCGAGACTGGCAGACCAGATCGGATCGATAAATGCCGTTTTCCGCAACAAGCACAACTCGAACGGCGAAAGGCAAACACGTGCGACACGGGAGAAATGTTGCAAAGAAGCATGCAGCAGCAGCAGCAGCAGCAGCAGCACCGGTGTTGCCGCATTTTGATGCCTGCATGCTCTTAATTAAAAAAAGCGACCGAAGCACCGGTGCATGCGAAATGACATTTGTTTGTTTAGCCGTTTTATAGCTGTGTACTTTTAATTGGACGGTAAAGCGCGCCGGTTGCGCAACGAGGAGAGGATTAAAATTAGTATTACGATGCGATCTTTAATGTTTTGCGGTGTAAAAATATATATTTTCTTTAAGAAAAACACTTCAAAATGGGGAATGAAAATGAAAGAGCATAAAACAGAAGTAGTAAAAGAGAGAAGCGAACGAGAAGAAGTATTAGGAAGTATGAAACCAATAATGAAAAGCAAACAAAAGAACATGAAAATGGAAAACTGAGTAAAAATGGTGTAAAAACAAGGCTAATAAAATGCAGATAAAAACACAAACCAAACAATAAAAAGAATTAAATTAATTCAACTACATGAAAACAATGGCTATCATGCGGCTATGCGAGATGCACATAGGCGCCACGCACATTCTTAAGTGCGGCTTATCGTAGCGAAACAGGTGGAAAGGTTTTGTCCTTTCCTTTTTTTTTCCTCCATCGGTCATCGCATCGAGCATGTTTCACGCGAGACTGTTATTATAATCGTTTGCGTGGTAAGTGGGCAGGAAAGGGAGAAGGTGAGGGATAGTAAGATGCAAAACAAAAAACCAAACAAAAAAAAAGGTGCATAATAAATTGCATGCATTTCTGAGTCATAAGACAGTGACGCCCTTTTGAGGGCTCCCTTCGAAAATCGAACAGCTACGATGCAGTTGGATGCATTCTTTGCCGGCCTGTGGTCATTAAATTGTGCATTGCGTGAAACATTTTAATGCCCGTGCTTAATTACCTGACCGGCCAGTGAGCTAATCCCGGTGTAAAGTGGCGACTTCTAACCTTACATTTGAAAACGGCGATGAACTCATTTCGTTCATTCCGAACTTTCGGAACTCTCGACGAACCTGCCGATTATCCGATTTGCCACATTCCCCGGGCTTTGTTCGGGGCATGAAATCGGCCCCAATAATCCACATAATCCTCACCCAAAACACATCATAATGCAACCGGATCAGTGCAGTCGACCCCCGTTCAGTGGGTGGCTGATCCATGTAATGCGCTCTCGGCTGCTAGCAAGTATCGTTGCCGTTTATGCAACGCTAGACCATAAAATTATAAAAGCAAGCGTTTGGAAAAACACAAAACTAAGCAACAGAAAGAGGCTGACGCTGACAGGTTGCAAATGGATGTAGAGCTCTATTGCATAGGGCACTCTGCAAACTAGTTGGAGCTCTAGAAACAGGAGTCCCTCTGGTTAAGGACGGCATCAGTAATTACATCTTTTTATTTCATATCAACAGGCAAAACTACTTGCGAGTTTAATTGAATGACCGATCGAGTTACTTGATTCATATCGCCCGGTGAAGCTCATCGACTCAGTATCCCGACGCCATGTTCCAGACGCACTATCAATTTCATCTTCCAAAGCTCCCTTTATTCTGTCAGTTTTGTTTGCGTTGCCTCGCATTCTCCTCCAAACTCCAAACCTCCCCAAAACATAAACAAAAGGAACCGCGCTAGCGTAGCGAGCGAGTTCTTCATGTACCGGTTTAGACTCTTGCTGTTACGCAAATGGTTGAGAGTTCCACACTTTTCTTTCACCTAGTACGCCCCCCTAGTGACGTATGGGGATGTAGCTGCAGGAGAACCATTTCTTCTCCTACTAACAGTCCCGCCATTTATGGTTTTATTACAGGCAAAGTGTCGGAAATCTCCCATCGCCATTAGCCGTGCCACCTAATTCGAGCGCATGTAGGTGCCTCACACACGTATCGGTGATCAGCGGGTCCATTACGTGATTCTTTTGTTTGGCAGACTGCAAGACTTCCCAACTCACACACGCCCGCTCTCGCTCTCCCTAGCTACCTGCGGGATGAATGGGAATGGATGGAGTCTAGCAGGAAAAGCAAAAAATGGCTCAGTCGTTGTCATAAGCCCTTGCAATTTCTTCTTTTTGGGATTGCGACGACACGGCGCATCGCACGATCGCACGATCATGGCAAAGACCGCTTATTTTCATCGCTCAAAATTGGCACATCGATTATGATTGCAGCCGATTGTCGGTCCTGGGAGCCGGCGCCAGACAACACGCGGCGGTATCAATTATTTTTGGCCGGCGCCATTTTGCATCGAAACAGTGCGAAACGGTTAGAGCGATTGGTTCAGTTTTCTGGCGATGGATGGATTTCATATAAATAATTGATTAATTAACCTCTTCGAGGTAAATATCACACTCCCCACACATACAACAGACACAAGTTATCCAATTATGCAGCTAGCGTAAGATGAGATAGTTCCGGTTATTAACAACTTATCTCGCAACACGCATCTACACTTTGCGAATCGTTCGATTTGCTATTAGAACTGTAAACGATCACAGTGCGCTGTAAAAGCAGGAACCGAGCGAACGGTGCGGAATTGTACGTACTACTTCCGTTGAACGTGCAAGTTGCAGCATCGGAACAGGTTTTTTTTCGGACCGGGTACGATCAATTTGCGTTCCACCTTCTCTGCTGCGTGATAGGAACACTTTATGACACACTCTGCCTCTGCCATGTCCATGCAGACGGACAAGATCAGGAGCAAGTACCTCGGAAGAGTGGTAACATTTCCTGTTCGTAATAGCTGCAGTGTCACAGTTGCATTTACTTGTGTACTTGAAAACGATGTTACGTTGCTCTTGTGATCGTTAATATCGTAAGCTATATTCTAATGATCAATGTGTTGTCTGTCAAAACCAACTATGATCTCGAACAAACGTGTGCACATTAATTTGTGTGTTTCTGTAACATCGGGGAATTCCACCCCATTTTTGTTTAGATGAAGGCACCGTTGATGGTAACTAAGCCGTGGAACCTGTCGGTTGCAGAAGAAAGTAACCGAGCAGTCGATCCACTTCCAGCAGACAGGTACAGGTTTGTTGGAGATGGACGACGGATGACCATGCCCATCAACCAAGGTGCAGTAAAAGATGGCCATTAGACCAGTTGGACAAACAGGTGATGGAAACGCGGCAGACTGCAAGACTTCCCAACTCACACACGCCCTCTCTCGCTCTCCCTAGCTACCTGCGGGATGAATGGGAATGGATGGAGTCTAGCAGGAAAAGCAAAAAATGGCGCAGTCGTTGTCATAAGCCCTTGCAATTTCTTCTTTTTGGGATTGCGACGACACGGCGCATCGCACGATCGCACGATCATGGCAAAGACCGCTTATTTTCATCGCTCAAAATTGGCACATCGATTATGATTGCAGCCGATTGTCGGTCCTGGGAGCCGGCGCCAGACAACACGCGGCGGTATCAATTATTTTTGGCCGGCGCCATTTTGCATCGAAACAGTGCGAAACGGTTAGAGCGATTGGTTCAGTTTTCTGGCGATGGATGGATTTCATATAAATAATTGATTAATTAACCTCTTCGAGGTAAATATCACACTCCCCACACATACAACAGACACGAGTTATCCAATTATGCAGCTAGCGTAAGATGAGATAGTTCCGGTTATTAACAACTTATCTCGCAACACGCATCTACACTTTGCGAATCGTTCGATTTGCTATTAGAACTGTAAACGATCACAGTGCGCTGTAAAAGCAGGAACCGAGCGAACGGTGCGGAATTGTACGTACTACTTCCGTTGAACGTGCAAGTTGCAGCATCGGAACAGGTTTTTTTTCGG
The DNA here is from genome assembly GCA_002091835.1 of Anopheles maculatus. Lineage (NCBI taxonomy): Eukaryota > Metazoa > Arthropoda > Insecta > Diptera > Culicidae > Anopheles > Anopheles maculatus. The sequence continues at coordinate 192,836 of KZ061622.1, read as the reverse complement.
ACCGGGTACGATCAATTTGCGTTCCACCTTCTCTGCTGCGTGATAGGAACACTTTATGACACACTCTGCCTCTGCCATGTCCATGCAGACGGACAAGATCAGGAGCAAGTACCTCGGAAGAGTGGTAACATTTCCTGTTCGTAATAGCTGCAGTGTCACAGTTGCATTTACTTGTGTACTTGAAAACGATGTTACGTTGCTCTTGTGATCGTTAATATCGTAAGCTATATTCTAATGATCAATGTGTTGTCTGTCAAAACCAACTATGATCTCGAACAAACGTGTGCACATTAATTTGTGTGTTTCTGTAACATCGGGGAATTCCACCCCATTTTTGTTTAGATGAAGGCACCGTTGATGGTAACTAAGCCGTGGAACCTGTCGGTTGCAGAAGAAAGTAACCGAGCAGTCGATCCACTTCCAGCAGACAGGTACAGGTTTGTTGGAGATGGACGACGGATGACCATGCCCATCAACCAAGGTGCAGTAAAAGATGGCCATTAGACCAGTTGGACAAACAGGTGATGGAAACGCGAGAGAAATGGCTTTCGCCGAAGCAGGGCGAGACCCTTTGCTTCGTTTCGCTTCACCACACCGGGTCATCTCGACTCTGTGGACGATGCCGCACTGAGGCCGTTGTCTGTCAACATCTGAAGCGTGGAAATAGTTAAGCTTGATCATGAGAAATCAATTTAGTCGTTAAATTAGACCGAACGTATGCTGCAGAAGCCGATATGATAGGACCGAAGGGATTGATGTGTTATGGCCCCTTTGCGTAAGGTCTTTATGATGCGTATCGTGGCCACTGGTCAACACATTACAGGCGGAACGAAAGCAAAACCAAATCGACCCGGGCGCCATTGTGTCATCGTGTTTTGGAAGGGATGTTGAAATTGGTCTAATAATTCGTTTTTTTTTCGTAGTTGTTGGAAGATCATGTTTGTGTGGTTTGCTGGACGAGGTTTAATTGGTGCAGGTTGAAATTGATACATCAAAAACATGATCTCATTACCTGTAGTAAAGAGACATGGGTCGCTCATTGGGCGCACGACAATTAGACTCATTTTGTTTTGTTGCGTCGTAATTTGATAGGTTTTCCTGTAACAGTACAGTAATCTCCTAGTAAGTGAGACCATTTTTCACTGATTTTCTCGTTAAGGTTACCCAATAACTTATGCTCTGAGGAAAGAAGTATGTTAATGATGTTGTTTTGTTGTGTAAAGACACTTGAGGAATTAGGATATTGACAAGGATTTCAACGAGAAGTTCTACCTAAGAATGTCCCAAAGGTAAGACAAGCTTGGAGGTTAATTCTTGAGGATCTTTGAGGTGGAAGATCACATCAGTAGACCGTCGTGTCGCTTCTTCCAGGCATCGGTGTCTCCCGGACCACCGAACCAGTGCAACCGATCTCATTTTCATCGCATTCACTTTCGCTTTCGCCCGTTTGGAGCGGTTTTCCATCACCACCGGGCGCTGCTGGTGCACCGGGTGCCTCCGAGACGTTAGGAGGGGCAAACCACTATAAAGCCCCTTAACGGTAGCCACCGAAGACATCACAAACCATCGCAACCCGTCCGCGTGCAGACGTTCTTCGTTACCAAGCGCCAATCGGTTTCATTTGTGATCCGCCGTCGTCGTCGTCGACTTCCTGTGTGCGTTAAGAACTCATTCAGTGTACAAGTTTTCGGTTCCGGTTAGTGTGCTTGAAGAAAAACCACATCCAACAATGTTCAAATCGATTGTGAGTAGCCTGTGTGTGTGTGTGTGTGGGCTCGTGTAGTGTGTGTATGTGTGTGTGTGGCGTGTGTACAGAAAGTGTCTAATTATCCTGGTGTATCTTCGCAGATCTTCGTGACGCTGTTTGTGGGCGTGTGCTTTGCTGGTTTGATCCACCATCACGATGATGACGATGTGTCGGAAACGGAGCATCATCACAACATCGAGCATAAGCATGCGACGTCGCATCAGAGCTTCAAGTTCCATCACTTCCATGCCGTTCCAGTGTACGTCAAGAAGGAGGACCAACAGTTCCTGAAGCATCCGGTGGAAATTTCGGGTCTCAAGCATAACCTCAAGGTGAGTTGTTGTCGTATTGCAATCGGGGAGTATACCAAGCCACGTACTAACTGTTGGGACTTCTTTTCCAAATTCAGATCGTTCACCCTGAGACCGAACAGCACCACGGTCATGGACTTACGCTGGAGAACCACAGCGAGTTCGAGAGCAAACTGCACGGTGGACACGGATACGATCTGGGACACGCCGGTTCGGAGCACATTGGCCAGGAGCATTCGTACGGTGGTCACGAGTACGAGCAGCACCAGTTCGGACACGAGCTGGATGAGCACGAAGAGTAAAGATCCTTAAAACGTTGCGCGGTTATTACGCATCGCATGTGTAAAATGTGATATAGTCATTTAATGTTTAAATCACCCCCTCTCATCGATCCCGCAACTGATAACGATCATAAGTATTAATCCATTTCTCTCACTCACTCTCGATCATTTATCGTTTGTGGCCAGCCAAATCATTCATTCGAATCATACAAAAACGGAGAAGTATTATTTCATACATGAGCCAGCAGTTTATGGCCCGCCAAAGTGTTGCTCTACGCCGTGAATGCTATTGAGGGTTAAATGTTATTTGTTGTTAACCCTTTCTACGATTCACGAACGAGTGATCATGTCCCATTTCATCTAGAGGCAAAATCAAACGGAGTCACGACCGATGTGCTACACTTGGAAAAACGACTGATGAAGTTGAACTATTAAATGATCACCAATAAAAAACCATTTAAAAACAAACGAATTTGAGGATTATTTAACAAAGCCCTGTATCACAAGAACTGAAAAATTAATACATTTCCTACAACATATTATGCACTTTTTGATAGTATTATATATTAAGCGATCGTTTATTGTTTTATCATAATGGCGCACAAAATAATGAAATGTTAAGTAAAGTGTACAACCCTTATGTGCTCCATTTATGTAAGCGTACTGTACTTAAATATCCTTATCTTGCTTTTTCTTCTGCACCAGACGATCCTCCAGCTGATCCAACCGATCGGTCATGGCTTTGAGCGAATCCTTTATCCCGCTCTGAATCTCGCTATAACGTTGCATCGCTATGACGAGACTTTCCTCGAGCAATTCGTTTGCCTGCTTCTGTTCGCCCGCCGTCGTGGTCATGGTTTTCAGCTGCTCACTAACGTCGGGCAAGTTGCGAAAATATTCGGCCCCCAGCGTAGGTTCTAGGGATTTGATTTTTTGAAGCGTTTCGAACGTACCGGCCAGATCGTTTGCTATCGTGTTGATGTACATTTCCTTTGCCTTGATGTCCTGCTTTTCCTCCAGGTATGCTGGATCGAGGTACGCTTCCAGTTCGTCCTTGCGCTTGAACGTTTCCAGGATTGCACCACGAGCAGCACCGTCGGCTAGATGGCCGGTGCTTGCCGATGGCAGGAACGATGAGGCGGACAGTATAGCATCGGTTAAGTTTTCCGACTGGCTATCGTCGGATGGCAGTGGACCAAGCAGTTGATTAAGGTTGTCGATTCGCTTTTCAATCACGCTCAGTGCATCCATATTGCAGACGGTTCGTTTAGCTGGAAAAAGTGGAAAATATGGTACCGTTACAACTCGGTGAGGTCATCGGAGAATTGCTTCTACAATCAGTAGGTGTTTGTAGACTAGCAAAGTGCTGCTCAGTCGGTAATTGACTTACAAACAATGTAACACAATGTATTGGATCACAAAGAATCACAGTGATTAGATTAATAAAAGAGAAAATGTATAAAATTTTCAATTTTACGTAGAGAGTTTTCTCTGCTTCAAAGGTAAACAAAATATTTTACTTCTCTGTAGAGAAATGTCAAAAAAGCTTTCCCAGCTAGCCCACGGTGTATAGATACGAGGTGAACAGACGATGTAGAGCTTTTGCTTGCAGCTTCAACAAAATATAAATGAATAAAAACTAGCAAAATATATTTACGATGTAAATATAACTGCGACAATGTATATTACAAAGAGACGAGAGATTAGTGTAGCATGAGATCGGAAAAAATAGGGTGCTGCCCAAATTTATCTTCCACAATTTAAGTGCATGAAAAGTTTGATAATAATGCGTAACGTACTGATCTTCCAACAACAAATATAGTCCTTGCAGATCACTTGACACAGCTTTTAGGAAAAAAACTGGAGAAATGTTAAAATATGTAATAATTTTGCAATCAAAATAACAGTTCCTTCAAAATATCCATTTCAAAATGGCTTCCACAGAAAGCCGATGACACAAGCTGTCTGCCATGCATGCTGTCACAAATGTCAAATTGACAGCGAGTTGAGAAAAAAGCTCGTCGCAGCCGCAGAGAGTCGCTCGCTCACCTATCTGCAGGCTATTTGCGCGTTTTCAGTCGCACAAGTCAAACAAGTCACGGCAGGAGAGTACGCAGCAGCAGCAGCGTGCCATCGAAAGCAGCGCAGCAATAGTGAGCGTGCAGGGCAGGAAAGCAAAAAATAGCTACTGTAGCAACCCTACACTATTCCAATCACGGTCAATGTAAGCAGTGTGCGTGCGTGCGTGTGTGTTTGGTTGTTGGTTTTGATTACGGTGTGTAAAAGTGTGCTATCAAAACACCCACGTACGACGGCAACGATGCGGCGACCAGCAGCGGGCAGCATCAGCAATCCGTACGCATCGCTACGGGGATAAAGATATTTCTGTGTGCGTGTCCAATCTATTGTTCCGATCGTTCGTTGTTTTCGGTGAAGGGAGCGAGCGAAAAAAAAAGCGAAAAAGTGAGCGTGTGTGCGTGTGCGGTGCAAATCTGTCAGAAAAAAAGGAAAAGAAAAACAACAACCGGGAGTAAAAGCAGCAGCTGAGCAGATTAGCAGAAGCAGCAGCAGCAGCAGTAGCGAAATCCAGTGTTGTAATCCCAGTGTGTGTGTGTGTGTGTGCGTGGTCGGTGAATGTGTGCGTGCATGTATGTGTGCGCATATGCGTGAAATAAGAAGCAATGTGTGTGCATAGGTAGAGTGTTTGCTGGAAGGAGCAAAAGCATAAGAGCGAGAGCGAGAGAGAAAGCGGTCAGAGCAGCTGCGCCAGAGAGCAAAAGAGCGTAGAATCTAATTTTCAAAAAGTATACACAAAGCAGCGCACCGTGCGGGCCACCCATGCCAACCTTTTTATTGTATGTCATTCCCGGTCGTCACACAATCTGCCGTAGATAAGGAATATATGTATTTATTGTTCACGGCACGACATAAATATAGTGAGCGCAAAAATTGGAAAACCTCCTCCTCACACGACGACGACGACGTCGACGGTGCTGTGCGTGCGTGCAGCTGTGTGCATTTGTGTGGATATAAATATATGTGTGTGTGCGCGCGCGTTTGTGTGAGTGTGTGTTCGTGCGTGCGTGTGAGCCAAAGCAAAAGAGCGGTGCGAGATAGTTCGCGGTGCGTGTGTGTACGTGCTCTCCCGAGAGGGTTTAATCGTTTGTCGTCAGCCATGTGCCATTGCGCTAAATGTTGCTGCTATTGCTGTCGTATTAAAAATAAAACCGTGTCATCTTTGTGCCGTTGTTGATCGGTGCGATCGTGCATATACGTGTGTTTTATTGTGTGTGTGTGTGTGTAGTAGCAGTGTGCGAGAGTTGTCGACATATGCACAACGGAGTGCGTATCGTGCAGGGTGGTGCGTAAAAGTTGGATCGAGCTTCATCACACACTCACCACTCGGTTTCGGGGTGTTTTGTTGTTGTTGTTGTTGGTAAAGCAAGTAAATACCACATACATACACATCCCCGTTACGCCACCATCACATTGCAGCAGCACGGCAACCCCACGGTCCGCCCCCGGCGGTGGTGGCAGCGGACAGGAATGTGCAGCAAATTCGCGCCGGAACGCAGCCGTCGTCCTCCAGCCCGCAGCCGACAAGTCCGACGACCATGGGAAAGTCCAAGTTTCCCGGCAAACCGTCGCGTTTGGTGAACAAGAAGCGCGTCTCGGTCCTGTCGCCAGCCGGGCTCACGTTGAGCGATGAGGACAATCAGGAGAACAGCGGCCAGCAGGCACAGCAACAGCAGCAAGGAGCGAGCAATAACGCATCAGCTGCTGCCGTCGCTGCCAGCGGCAGCACAGTGGGAACGGCATCGTCGTCGCCTGCTTCGACCGCCTCGTCATCAACGGTTTCTATGCGAACGAGCGAGAAGCATTCCTCGTTCGCTCAGCGCAAAGAGCAGCAGCAGCAGCAGCAACACACAGCATCATCTGTGACCGGAGCCGGAACGAAAGGGTCGAAAGCTACAGTGACAAGCAACGGTGGTAGCAACAATCCCGCCGCTGCAGGCACAACCGTATCGTCCTCGCAGTCAGCAGCGGCAGAGAATGGTAGAAGAAATGGCAGTGATAAACATACAGCGGGAGCTGCAGTATCAAAGGTTGGTTTTGTTTTTAACTATCGGGGGGTTTTGTTGTTGTTGTTGTTGGTAAAGCAAGTAAATACCACATACATACACATCCCCGTTACGCCACCATCACATTGCAGCAGCACGGCAACCCCACGGTCCGCCCCCGGCGGTGGTGGCAGCGGACAGGAATGTGCAGCAAATTCGCGCCGGAACGCAGCCGTCGTCCTCCAGCCCGCAGCCGACAAGTCCGACGACCATGGGAAAGTCCAAGTTTCCCGGCAAACCGTCGCGTTTGGTGAACAAGAAGCGCGTCTCGGTCCTGTCGCCAGCCGGGCTCACGTTGAGCGATGAGGACAATCAGGAGAACAGCGGCCAGCAGGCACAGCAACAGCAGCAAGGAGCGAGCAATAACGCATCAGCTGCTGCCGTCGCTGCCAGCGGCAGCACAGTGGGAACGGCATCGTCGTCGCCTGCTTCGACCGCCTCGTCATCAACGGTTTCTATGCGAACGAGCGAGAAGCATTCCTCGTTCGCTCAGCGCAAAGAGCAGCAGCAGCAGCAGCAACACACAGCATCATCTGTGACCGGAGCCGGAACGAAAGGGTCGAAAGCTACAGTGACAAGCAACGGTGGTAGCAACAATCCCGCCGCTGCAGGCACAACCGTATCGTCCTCGCAGTCAGCAGCGGCAGAGAATGGTAGAAGAAATGGCAGTGATAAACATACAGCGGGAGCTGCAGTATCAAAGGTTGGTTTTGTTTTTAACTATTTGGAAGTTTTCTCACAGCTCAAGTCCCGGTGTGGAAAAGTGTACACGCCTTACGTAACGGTGAGCTTTATTGACCTATTTAATTATGTTTGCATAAGCGCCAGACAACATGTACCGTGGTAGTGGTGTCAAAGATTGTGGTGTATTATTCTCCAATCAAAACCCTATCAGATTTAAGTTGAAACTACGGGTTAACTACGCCAAGGAAGCTAGAAATGGCAGACCAAGACCTCTCGATATTGTAAAACCAAAGAAGACGAAATACCAGATGTTACAATGATAAACAATTTAGAATGTTTTGACGCAGTTGTCAACCCTGATTTTTTACAGAAAAATTCGTAAGGATGAGTTTGCAAGTTCCAGCAGAGCAGTGACAGCGGCCTTGATAGACTGTGTACTGTTATCAGTTTATAGCTATGCAAACATGAGTCAAATTAATATTCAGATGCAAATTGCAACATAAAAACAATGTAATGGACGTATATTGAAGGTACCAAAAGAGTTGATTTTTGTTTCACAACTCATTTGGGCCTCGCTCAATATTTACTATGCGAGGGATTCAATTATACACACAGTACCTTCCCATGGTTTAGCTTATTGGGATGCTGTAAAACATCTCCGCGTTTCTCTCTTTCTCTTTCTCTCTCTTTTTTTTTCTCTCCTTTTCTCTCTTTCTCTTTCTCTCGGTTACAATCATCCATCGGCAAACATAGAAGCAGAAGGCACACCATTGAGTGATGATTAACTCTCCACTCCAGTAGCATTAACCGAGTTTGCCGTAATCAAATATTCATTTGCGCTCATTACAAAAAGCTTCCCAAATTACGCCTTTTCGGATTGAATTTCCATCCTCCTTCCCTTTCCACCGCACACACACACACACACACACACACACACACACACGCAACAGGAAGAAGCAATTAGCTGCAGTAATGTGGAGAAGTCGCGTCCACCAAGATCATCAGTCGAATGATTTTGATCCATCCGGTGCTTCCTTCCGGCGCCGGAATCCGGGAATCGGAAGGAACGCGGAAAAAGGAAGTGATCTATCGCTGGTTGGTAAGATCCAACGCCAAGAGGAATTGAGAGAAGGTGGATAATAACAGACTAGCGCACCATCTGTCTCCTGATCGCTGGCGCTTGATCGTGTGGTTCTGTTGGTGCGTGCTTTGTGAAATGGTGCGAGAAAATGTGTCTTTTCAGTCGTTTGTAGAGTTCTGCATTCCGTCAACTATGCAAAAAAAGGTCGGCCTCAATTAGTTGTCGTGCCCCTTTGCCCTTCTCGAGTGATCGTTTGCCCGTCCGTTTTCCGGGGACCACACTTTCTTTCCTACCTACCTGGCTTATGCCGATGCTTCGTGTCCCATGTCTCAAGCCGAGAGACGACGACGATGTCGAAGAACACATGCTGCCGTAATATAGAAGAAGAGGGCTTGACGTGTGTTAAAAATGTGTTGCTGTGCCTGTGTGTGTGTGTGTGTGTAGTTCAGAAGAGACCGTTCCTAACTTTTTTTTCCGGTCTGGAACACCGCTGCTTTGGCACCTACGAAACCCGTATAGCGCAATAGGGCGGCCCAACCAAACCAAACCAAGTACGATGCAGAACCGGTCCCAGGGAAGACGAAAACAAAAAGCCTCGAAGAGCAGCGAGAAAGAAACTAATCGTATCGAGGTTATGTGTCTGTGAATGCCAAACGGAGGAGAGAAAAAAATACCTCGAACGAACCAGACAAACCGATAAAGGAAAACGGAGCCGACGGAAAATGCATCACACGCGCACATATGCTGCACGATTACGATTATGTTAGTAGGGCCTCCGTACAAGCGTTGCATTCCCCGTGTATTGTGCTGCTCGGAACAGCTGAGAAGAAAAAAAAAAGGGGAATTCCCCTAGACTCGCGCCATCTAGAAAGGAAATGACGAACGGCTTTTCCCTGCATTGCATTGGTCATGTTTTGAAGGGCAATTTTGGGGTTAGAAGAAGTATTGTTGTGAAGCAATGAAATCGTAGGGCTCGTTCGGTTCACTCGTTATGGTCTGGTCAATGCTAAAAAGCGGTTAAATTTGAAAGGCTTTCTACATGTTTTATTGTTATAGCTACCCGGGTTCACACATAGAGCGACCGCCGTTGGCAGAACACAAACACGGCGTGTAAATAATCGATATGAAATTCAATGAAGCAGCCAACCTTTATTGGTAGTAATTTGTGGTGCCGCCTGTGTTAAATGGTGGTGTGGCGCTAAGTGATAAAAAAAAGTCACCGAGAGAGAGAGAGAGAGAGAGAGAGAGAGAGGGGAGAAGCCGACGAAAACCCGGTTGACCGGTCCGGTGTGCGGTGTAATCGATCGACCCTTGACGGATGGAACCCTCCGCAGCCGGGGTCGGGTGGCTATGCTATGGTCATTAAACTAATTTTAACAAGAATACAACCCGACGCTGAAATTAAGTGGCACTTTCTTGCGCCTTTCTTTAACTACGCAAACACACTCACACTTTTAAAGCACGCAAGCGTGTGTGTGTGTGCGTGTTTGTACGCTATGTAAATGTAATCCATTATTAAGTATGTCGCTTGGGCTTCTTTTGATCGATCTTGTAAAAAAGCAGGCATGCCACACTTCATCTCTTTCTTGCGAGCTTCTTGTGTAGCCTGGTAAGCGCCACAAGGGGTACATACAGTGATAGACAATAGAATAAGACCACCAATTATTGTAGAAGTGTAAATTGAGGTTATGGTGGTAAGTTCGAATCGAATTAGTTATTTTGTAGCGGTTTGAATGTCTTACGATAAAATTCTATTTGGGAATGCGGAGAGTTTGCAGAGTTTGTTCTTCTTGTCAGACGCTAAAACCGCTTTGCGGTATGGCCTGCTTCAACATTCCTCGATGCAACGGCATCACTCCATCTCAATTTGCATCTACTACGTCTCCTCTGTCGGGGCGGCCCGGTGGTAGATGCAACAGCGGCGCCGGTCTTCACACGGCAGGACCGGGGTTCAAGTCTCATCTGGGCCATTCGCCCATAGTGAGGACTGACTATTCAACTATGTGGTAACAATAAGTCTACTAGAGCCAGAAATTGCAGGCATGACCTTAAGAAGTCGTTAGGCCAAGGAAGAGAAAAGACGTCTCCTCTGTCCGTGTGGACGGATTAAGAGGACTTTAAGGGCTGGACCGGAGCCTGCCGAGCCTAGTTCGCTGCACGATAGTGACGTCATCGTACTGCTCGTAGAACTAGTAACTGTAGTTGCTTCCTTGATTGTCCTTCCATACATATGGGGCCAAAAATCCTTTTGAGCATTTCCTCTCGAGCGCGGCTAAGAGGGTTTCGTCAGTTTTGGACAGACTCCAAGTCTTAGAGGCATATGTGAGTCCTGGGACTATAAAAGTTCTATACAGTCCCAGCTTCGGGACATCGCGTCTAGAAAGATTAAAAAGATTTAGGATAAAATTTAAAAATATTCGAGAAATCCTCAAAAAACTTTGGGATTAAATCAAACATCTGAGAGAAATCCTCAAAAAACCTCGGAAAACTTCGGGATACTCCGTATTATCAAAGTTTTTTCTTTGAGTCCCAGTATTTCATGACTATTTTCTACACAACAAAGCAACGATTCAATGATTCCGTAATATCTGAATGGTTACAAAATTGCTACAGAATAGTTATCCCCCCCTAAAAAGGGACATTGTTGTAGTTCTACACTTTTTGACCACACTGTGCCGGGCCCTTTGTTGCAATCGTAAAAAGGACGATGACAGCATTATCGCTACCCCAGCGAGAGAGAACGTACCAAAAGGTGTCCAGGTGCAAACGCAAGCCACCACCGTGTTTACCACCGCGTTATGCCCAAATGGGCGAGTTCGTCAATCCCCGACACCGTGTCCCCGCGGGAAACTGGTTCTGATATTATAGCTGCCCGTGTGTGTGTGTGTTTGTGTGTGGTGGGTAATTTCGCTCACCACCATCGCCGGGTCCTTCATGTGTCAACGCGAAACCGGGAAGGTCTTGCGTTATTTTATGCAACCACACAGCAGCGGAGCATGGAAAAGCCATTTATTAATCGATGCTGCTGCCTCGATTACCACGTAAGCTTCGACACACACACACCACCGCAGGGTGAAAATGATACGCGCGTGCGTGTGTATGTGTGTAGCCTATTGTGTGGATCAAGTGTGAACATTATGCAAATAAAGGAAATTGGGAAAAGGGTTCCTTTTTACACAATTAAACAATAATTAATCCACAATTTGTGTGTTCTTCGTACAATTATGGATATTTTTTGTTATAAATATACTAATTTTTACCACTAAAATGATAGCTACCGATAATAAATGAGCTGAAATGTGATTCATTCTACCCGTTGCTACTCTTTCAGTCAATAAATCTACACCTCAGTATGTAGGAAAGTGAATAAAGACGCAAGCCAATAAATAAATTATCCGCATAAAAGATGAAATGTGTGTGTATATGCGTGTCGAAGTCGTAGCGAAATCAATTCACACACGAATACACGGTGGCGAGGTGAAAATTTCGCTCATTTCAAACAAAAACACACCAAAACCAAGCGCCTGCCGTGCTCCGAAGTACGCGCAAACAGAAGAAATCCACCCCACAGTCACACACACACGCACACATGTTGACCAGGTGCGTTTAGTGGCCCCGTACACGAAAAAGGCCATCCGCGGCGCTTGTAGGAGGGAGTGTGCAGTGTGTGGGTTCGGTTACATCGTGTTTTCTGCATCGCAACTCGACGCGTTTTCGTTTCGGATCAATTTTTGTAACAAACCGCTTAAAGAGAGAGAGAGAGAGAGCGAGAGAGAGTGGCGTATAAGTATGCTCGAGCACCCAAACAAGCAACATAAAGAGATTGAGTTTTGGTGTGCGCGCTTTGTGGAGCAAAGGAATTGGAAAAGTGTGGGTGGGGGGTATTTGGGGTTGGACACACATGTACGGCGTGTACCTTTCTATTAAGGGTGGTAACGCCGGAGGGTTGCATTTGCGGATGCGATGTGAAGCGTGAGAGTGTGTGAGAGAGAGCGACCGTGTGTCACAGTCTCTCAATTCGCTTGAGAGTGCGGGTTTGATGATATCATCATCATTGCCATCATCAGCACTTACTTACAAGCCGACCGACACAAACACAGCCTCACCGAGGGCTGCAAATTGTTGTATGTGGGGGGGTTGCGTTTCGATCCATCGACGGCAACGAAGTGGTACTCCTCGGCGTTTAGATTGATCCGTTCTAATCACGTGAAAGGGTTAGCTGTAAATTGCTACATAAAGAAGTGTTTTTCATTTGCATATATTTGCATGATGCATCAGTTTTATCACCCATTCACTGCCATCGATAACATTAACGATTTTAGGAAATAATAAAGTATCAAAAAATAAAATAAAAAGAGGATTTCAATTACTTTACTAAGCATAACAAATTGGTCCGTTGTAGATAGCCACGATCGTTACAGGCCAATCTGGTCGTTCAACTACCTTCAACAAAATTGGCCAAAACTGTGTTTTCTTTCTGGTGGAAAGTGGAAGTACATCGATGTTGATGTCGTAGTGAACCGTACGTGGCAACGAAAGTAACAAATGTTTCCTTCAGATGGTTACAAAATCCATTTTATAATTGTAGCATTCTTATATCAACTTGTAATCGCATGATTATTTGTGCAAACGAATACAACATATTATTCTTTGTACCGGATTTCACTTTTCAAGCAGAAGCGTATTTATTGCACCAAAATTTTCCGTGTCCGATATCCGAGAGGATAGCAGGGTTTCGTCGGGTGTGCAGCCAGTGACGGATCAACCTAAGAGCGGAGGGAGCGGCCTCGCCGGTTAAGGGGGTCTCACCGATGAGGGAAATCCCGCTAACGCTTGCGAAGTACAGAAAAACGAAGGCCTTAGCACCATCCCCCGGTCAAGTTCTTTGGAAGAAGCAGTAAACACTATTTGCAAGGGGCCTCCTGATTACCAATGGCACGGTATTTGCAGGTGCTTCGGACATAAAGGGCCCCGTTGCTACACAAGGGACCCCTTTGCCAAACAAAAATTCATTCGGTGTCAGCGCTACCCTCTCTCCCCCTCATCGAAAAACATCGAGATGAATTGTTGGGGCCAGTGGCGGATCAACCTAGGAGCGCAGGGAGCGGCCGCTCGGGGCCACGCCGGTTAGGGGGGCCTCACCGATGAGGGAAATTCCGCTATCGCTCGCGAAATACACCCCCACATCCAGCTCCTTGACGACATCCCATCATCACCTGCAATAACTTTCTGTTGGATTCCGGGTCATTCCGGAATCGACGGAAATGAGAAAGCCGATCGACTTGCCAACGAGGGTTGGCTCCGTCCATCCAAGCCACACAGCGCTCTTTCACGCCGAGATACCATCAGCTTCACTAACGCAATAGTCGCTAAACACTGGAACACCACTTGGCACAGCCTAGACCTCTCTACAAAACTCCGCTCCATCAAGCATAACACAGCACCTTGGGATGATCCCGATTCCAGCCACATCCAACGGGTCCTTTCCCGTCTTCGCATTGGTCACACCCGCCTGACACGCTCCTACCTTCTCGACAGATTCAGTCCACCACTTTGCAGCTTCTGTGGCGTCGACATTACGGTTCGCCACATCCTTACCGATTGCCATGGATACACTTCTCACCGAACCACCTACAGAAAAACGAAGGCTTTAGCACCATCCCCCGGTCACGTTCTTTTGTTGGGCCCCCCAGATGAATTGTTGGGGTCTCAAATTCCTTTCCGCCTTGAGCCTCGTAGGGGCTTGATCCGCCACTGTGTGCAGCACTATCCTTGGATCTCGAGGCACATGCAGATCAGTTTTGGACCGTAGAAACTTTAGCAAAAGTCTAATTGATGCATGCGATTCGGATCCTATTAAATTGTTCCTAAAATTAGGAGCTTCTTCATCCTTACCAGATAATATTTCGATTTCCTCCCGTGATCCTTCATTTTCTGGTTCACTTTGAATTCATTCCAAATCCTGAATAGCTCCCGGAACAGGTTAAACGATCTGCTGTTGTGAAGCTGTCGCAGCAACAAGGCACACGGGAGTTTATTATTAAAGAATCATTCAAATTTGAAACTTAATATTCAAATTTTAACTCATTTTGTATGCTTATCTTGCAATTCACTTGATATTCACGATATCATAAACCAATTCTTTATATTTAGCAGCTTTGCGGCTTGCCGGTAGAACACACCGGACTTACAAAAAGCCTGCAATTGACGAATTTTCCCACACAAATTATTTATAATTTTGATTCTTTCATTTGTATGAAATTATCGTGGTTAAAATAATGTTTTACAACTACAAGTTTGCTGAAACAAAAATTGAAATAAATGATGCTGCCAAAGACGCAACGAGCATTTTTTAAATTTTTCATATGCACCAGCCAAACCAATGCACCAATGCAACAGAAACAGTAGCACCCCCTGGTGGACCAAGCTGGAAACTTCGCAAAATTGATCGCAAGCTCACATGTGAGCATTTTGTGAGCCAAATTCATACACAAAGGCTCACAAATCCGGGTTTTGACAGCTCCGGTGCCACTGGTGGTGGTAACGCCGGAGGGTTGCATTTGCGGATGAGATGTGAAGCGTGAGAGTGTCTGAGAGAGAGAGACCGTGTGTCACAGTCTCTCAATTCGCTAGAGAGTGCGGGTTTGATGATATCATCATCATTGCCATCATCAGCACTTACTTACAAGCCGACCGACACAAACACAGCCTCACCGAGGGCTGCAAATTGTTGTGTGGGGGGGTTGCGTTGAGGGGATGCAATGTAAACTCTCTTTTCGTCTTGTAAAATCGTTTCTGTTGCGTTGTTGTTGTCCCCGCCGACTGCTGCTCCGTTTCTGCGAAGCATGTGTTGGTGTAAACCATCAACCCTTGATGGAGTGGGGGGACCTCCTTTACTATCATCAGCACACTGTTACTACCAAAGAGCCCTTAAAAGAAAGCTGAAGAAGAGGGCGCCCTGTATACACTTGCAAAAACAACCCCCAAAAAACACGTTGGTGTGATCGAGAGGCCGAATAGATCAAAGGGGGCGAAAATGGAATGGAAAATGTCTGCGGCTGCGCACTGGGAAACCGCGCGCGCCGTACTGTTTTGTGTTGTTGCTTTTATTTCACAACAAAAACAGGGCCGTCAGTGTCATCACCATTATTCCCCGGGTTCTTTGACTCGTCGTTTTACTTCCCTTTTTCCCCCGTTTGGTCGTATCGTTTGATTCTCCCAAATGCTGCATGAGAGCATGAGAGTGCGAGTGCACGCGGTTGCCAAAAACAAAAACAAATAGACGCAAACCGTCTGCTTAGATTAGGCGGTGGTTCCAGAGCAAAAGTGGTTTTGGAGAGAAATTGTTGGTTGTAAATGAAATTATTGGATTATTTTATGACGAAGCTAAACGGAAACAAGTATCATTAATCCGTAAGTACCATTACCATTATTGGCATTGCAAGAAATGGCATTTGATGATATGGCTCTTAGTAAGAGTAATGTGAAGTAACCTTTGGTAGGATCATTCAGTTTCATTCACCGTAGTTTGCAAACAATTGATTAGACATTTGTCTGCTGGAACCATGAAGCTCCGTACGGAAGCCGTCTATACACTTCGGTATTATTTTCAATTGCGATGCATCAAATTCAATCCTAGACTTTAACCCAAAAAGTCCTCGAAATCACTCACAGTCTAGCGTCGTCTCCTGCCTACCAATTGTCTTGGCCTTTCTGACGGACGTCAATATCTCTGTTCACGCCTAACGGTTAGACTATACACGGTTAGACCACATACATTTACCGATCAGAAGATAGATCGGATGAATGTAACATGAACTATTCGGAATTGGGATTAGGAATAATTAAATGTCCTCACTCACAATTAAACCTTCTGTTAGTACACACCTTCGCTATTTCGCTATACACTCAAGAATCATTTGAGAAAGTTCATCCGATTATTACGCCACGCAGCAATCCCAATTTTGGCCTGCCATGCCTTAAGTCCTGGCCTTAAAGGATTGTGAGGATTAGATCGTCCGGTGCCATTTTCATGACATGATCAGTCCACCGGAGTCTGGAGAGTCAATAGTCTGCAAAATAGTGAGAGCTCGTCAGAGCAGCGCATATTATTATTAGTTATTCGCCTGTTCCTATGGAACACGTCTAATAGATATGGCCTGATGTCCAATCGTTCTCCAGGAAACTCGGTCCATGGCTGCATTCCTCCACCCCCGGCTGCATCCGATATCCCTCAGGTCCGACTCCACTTGATCCAGTCACCGAGCTCGCT
The DNA here is from genome assembly GCA_002091835.1 of Anopheles maculatus. Classification (NCBI taxonomy): domain Eukaryota; kingdom Metazoa; phylum Arthropoda; class Insecta; order Diptera; family Culicidae; genus Anopheles; species Anopheles maculatus. The sequence goes on along the minus strand of KZ061622.1, from coordinate 176,339 downwards.
GTGCTCCTCTACGCCTTGTGCCGAATGGGTCGCTGACGAGCACCTTCCTGGCAGGGCATGAGTCCGGCATCCTCATCACGTGCCCCAACCAACGTATCCTTCCGGCTTTGACAACCGTCAGGATGTTTCCTCCTTCATTCTCCTTCTCCACACGCCCGGCCGTATCAGTGTTGCGATATATGGCGCATTTCGTGCGTTGTTGGAGTCTTCTGGATCTCAGGAGTTTGTGGAGCCCGTAGTAGGCCTGTCCCCTGAACAGTGGCGCCTTTGGATTTCGCTGCTTACGTTGTTATCCGAAGTTACGATCGTGCCAAGGTAGCAAAACTCCTCTACTACCTCCAGATCGTCGCCGTCAACTAATCCTCTGCTTCCGTGCTTTCGTGCTCTAACACGGTCAGAGCCTCCGGCAAGGAAGTATTTTTTCTTCGCCGCATTGTTCCTCAATCCAATCCTATCGGCCCATATACTGGGCAAATAGTCCTTCTAAGCATCTTTCTCACGACCAAGACTATGAAGATTTTGTTAGTTTTTGACAGACTTCATGTGTGAAATTTGTTGGTTTGTCCTGGGAATATGATTCTGCTTCTGCTGGATTGATTAAAGGATGTCAGAACTGAAAAACCACAATCCCGAGTGATTCAAGTACCAGTCATTCTTCGAATGTGCCTAATATGCTTACTCCAATATCACACTGAAGAACTCCAACTCCACAGCACAGCTATTAAAATAATCCCGTTAAATAGAAAATTACTCATACACCGTGAGCTTAGTATTACTGCAAAAGGATTCAAATGGACGATGCAATACCTGCTTTCAAAGGCCAAGAAAGGATAGTACGATAGGTAATACCATATTTTGTAATAGAATTAAACCAGATCATACCATTCTGATCTTGCCTTTTAGCAACCCTTGCTTTTGCTGCCGGACCCACCGGAGGTGTGTTTGGAGTATTCAATTTCATTCACTCAATATCGTTTCGCGGTAAGCTCCGGTATAATGCTTATAGCCCTAATAAAGTATCCTTTTTCTCGGTGCGCCCGCGATCAAATTGCAGTTGTGAAACGTTGTCGTGGTCAACCCCGGGCATCATCGACCCCAAAACCGCAGGAATGTCGTTGTCACCGTTATCCTTTGCCAAGGCTCCATGCTATGCTCCTGGTGGACGATTCACCAAGAGGAGCAAAAAAAAGTCTTGCGCATAAAAAGTAGCAGATAGTAAAGGTGAAAGGGAATTCCAGCGTTAAATTCGGTGTAGCATGAGAGGACATAAAAGAGAGCAAGTGTGTAACCTCGTGCACACAAAAAAAAGACAAATGCTGTCGCAATAAATGATTCGCCGAGTAGCCCTTAGATGAATATTAAAATTGAGCCAAGGATACCGATGGGAAAGTGCGATAGAGCAGGAAGAGCATATGAAGATGGGAGCAATTTGATACTGATGTTTTGTATTTTTTGTAAATCTTAACCTCCCTTTTTGCTGTGCTATTGGAGGTGCTATATTTCATTCTCGAAAAACTGCAGTTTTTTTTAGGCACCGGAGAACACAAAATCCACAACAAGATAAATGAATTTTTTATTGCCATTTAAACACTGCAACAAGCAACAAAGTCCCTAGCACAGGCTGGGGATGTCTGTTGAAGAAGCGAGAAAAGGTGGATTTGTAAAATGATGCCACACCAAACACTTGTCCAAGATAGGAAAGGGCTTGGTTGTGGTACGGTAGATAACGATAAGTACGGAAAAAAATTGTAACAGCGTCGTAAAGTCTGTGCCTTCACCACCGATAGGTGACGCAAACACACGGAACAAACAAAGTGTATAGGTCCATCAGCAATTCATGCATACACGCATAAACACTTGTGTGTTTGTCTCTCACATTAATAGCGAGAAGAATCTCTTCTCATCTTCAAGGACTAGCAGCAGCAGCAGCAGCATAACTTCGTCCTGTCAGTCGGTGTCGTGGCTCCTGCCCCATGGTGCCGACGATTCTAGAATGTTGCCCTTTTATCGCTACAAGCAGCACGCGGAAAACTGGTGAGTGAGATTGTAGTGAGCTTTCGCTGTGTGGGAGAGACCACATTTTCCACCGTTGTTTTCTTTGCGCTTTTCTTGTGCGGCTCTTGGAGCTGCAAAAAGAGCACCCCGGCAGGGCACACTGATAATCGTGCATAAAACAGTCCAGAGAGCACCAAATCTTCTCCGTGGCTCTGTCTCTGGCTTTTCGTGTGTGTGTGTGTGGGAGAGTTAATTTACGCACACACCGCGAGACACGAGACTACTGTTGCTGCTGTTGAAACACCCAAACACCACAACCCTTGGGGTGATGAAAAATCCGATTTTTCCAGTGATCGGAACGGAAATGTTACTCTCGTGTGTCGGCATGCGGTGTGGTGTGAGTTGTTGGGCAGAAGCGCGCTTTTTTGGATGCGCAATAAATGGTTTGCCACTGCAGGTTTGGTGTGATCTCTCGATAACCTTGGGATAGCGCGCGTGTTTGTGTGCCCGGTATATGCATACTTTGCAATGGCGTTCTTTGTAACGGAGTGGATATTTTGGGTACATTTTATTGCACTGTTTATTTTGCTTACGGATCGTTGTTTTGTAACGCCAAGGTGTGTAAGATTTCCCTGTGTTGTGATGTTTGATGCGATGAAAAGTGTCGAATTCTGGCCCATATCCGATCCGAAATCTAATAATCTGATGTTTAGAATGCGATATCTAATTGATGGCTTGACTGGGCAAAAAATGGATTCAATTTTTTCGTCCAACTCGAGAGAGGCACAATTTGATTTCGCCCGATTGGAAAAAATGTTCTCCACACGAGATGCATCGATGGAAATATGATACCGGATATTCAAATCGACACACTGGCGACACATCTTTTGCATCTGCAAACTGCGTTGCTAACACGTGACTTGTTTTGCATTTCTACTCTCTACCTTTTTTTGCGCGACCTGCATCGTCTAGATGCGTCACCGAGAGCCATTAAATTGTCGCACATTGGACTGGAGCGTGGAATAAAAACAAACCTAGAGCGCGAACGTCAAGAAATCGAACAAACAAAGCAATGGCCACAAATCGGTTGCATTTTAGGGAAAACAAATAAGCGTGTTATATGTACTGTATGCACGCCGACTCTCGGTACTGTGTGACTGGTACTGTGAAGGGCGACACCAGAAAAAGCGAATGGGAAAAAACGCCTAAAACGCATGCAATGTGCAACGTTTACCGTTGCCAATGGCATTAGTAAAACAAACAATCCGTTTTCTGTGCGCTCTTTCGTCGGTACACGCTCTGCACGGAGGTTTTTTTTGCATGGTGTGCCGTTGTTCACAATTAAACAGAAACAAATTCGAAAACAAGGACACACATTGACGAAAACATGCCTTTCAAATACAAAAAGAAGTATAAGAGCTACTTCGAATGTCACAGTGGACGATTGCACAATTTAGGGCCTCCAATTTCTGTGTGTGTGTCTGCTTCGTTTCCTTTTTACTGTGGTAGGCCATCGATAAACCGGAAAAATGGCTTCATTAGTTCTCTTGTGTAACAAAGCCGAAGAAAAACGGCATGTCCCAAAAATTGACTTGTATCCTCCCCGTATTTCGTGGTCAGGGGTGTTGTATTCGATCGAAAAACAATTCTACCCATCGCGAGAGCGAGGTACGGGATTCTCTCGGTGCGCGCTCTCTCTATTTTTGGAAAGTTTTTCCAACGCTCAGTTTTTTTCCCGTTTATACGGGGCTGAGGAAAATGCACCGGTGGAGCAAAAAGTGTCCGTGCAGCGTTGTGCAGATTTTGGCTTCTGCTGCGGTTGATTGCATGCAAATGCCGAATTGAAACCCATGTCCTCAATGTTGTGCTTCTCCTCTGGGGGGGGTCCCGTGTTTCAACTACACTGGGCACATTTGAAGAATAATTGCTAATTGCTTTTGAGGAGACGCGGAGAGGGTCGTTCGTTTGTAGTACGATCAACTTTCACATATTGATTGCATGTTCAAAATTTCGTTTCCTATTGAATAGTGTTGTCGGAAGAGTGGAGTGGATGTAGACAACAGGAACAGAATTTTACAGGTTCAATAGGACCAACTTGGGGCCTGCACTGACGACATTTTCGTGTTCCACCTAAAAACCTTCCTTTTGCAGGGGTTTTCCGAGTTATTTTGAACTTCAATTATTGAAAAATAATTTTGATTGAATGATTAACCGAAGATACAAGGCAATATCTGCTTTAAAAATGTTACTCAAATATCTCAACTTAATTCTTAACTGTCAGACATGAATTCTTCGCCGATTCTTAAGCTGAGATTTTTTTTGTTTGACTCCCAGACTCGTTCCAGACGAATAAAACTGAATGTATCATAATCTTGATGTTGACGCTCACACAGCTGGAAGCACTTTAACCCATTCTTTCCGCGAGGGCGACATTCGTTTGATTGTAAAATCGATAAAGTTGTGGAGCATTTTTCTCTCTCCCCAGCTTTCTGAGGTATTCCTGACGAGTCGCAACCTTTTGCCGTTTGTATCGCCATTTGTTTTGTGGTTATCAAATTAGAAATGTTATTATTATAAGCGAACCTACTACTACCCTCAACAGCTTGGGCGGAAAGGAGCGATTTACGGGACTCGACCAGGAAGCTTAATTGCTTGCAGGAAGGGAGCAGAGTCCAAGAGTCCAAGGGAAAGAATAACAATTTTTACGAGAACAACTGCTTTTCCCTATCACGCTTCACGTAATTGTTTTGCGGTGTGGCAGCTAACCCCCCCAAGAAACAAGGATCTAATTGCATTCAATGGCGTACCGGGATGGAAATTGTGTGTTGGTTCATTGTTGGTAAATGGAAGACTTTTTCCCGTCCCGAATTCCCAAGGTACAATAATGTCACCCTCTTTCTAATAGATGTGTGTGTTTATTGCTACTTTTTTTCCTATCTCCAAATGGTACTGTAGTGAGCGTAATTGACTGAGCAAAGAGATTCGGCAAATCGAATCCTTGCTTTTCCTATCGTTAACTCACGCTTTCCATTGTGTGTCGGCGATTGAAGGATGAACGGAAGAAGCGAGACATTTGCGAGACGCAATTCAATTATTCTCATAAACCTTGCTTGCCTTTCCGCCACGATATCGTCAACGTTTGCAGAGGCAGGATAATACAATCCTTCGACCAGGGACGCCGTCGGGTTGGCTCGAGATGGAAACGATTTAATCAAATGCTACAGTTTCCTGGCGGGGAGGCATCGGCATCGTGTACCTTTTTCCGCAGACCGCAGAATCCGGACTCAGAATCTAGTGCCACTCGCGTACATACGGTTTGGGAGTTTGCCGTAGTAATTGCATGTCGAATTGACATGAACGAGATGTGCATTCACACCGTATCGAGAACACACGCGGGACGAATTTTCCACCCTCGTATATACAAGGGGTGCTGGGAAAACTCGCTCTTGCGTTCCGAGTTCTAGCACATACTTGCTTTGACCTCCTCCCGCGCACGTTGACCGGAACCCGAAAAGATCCGGTCCATTATCCTGGGGCCAGGGAATATTGCACAGTTATTGGAAATTACTCGTTGGCAAGTTGTTGGCAAAATATAATGTTCAGAATAGCGGACACGGGGGCAACGCTGTAAAATGGTGCTCCAAAATTGTATCGCAAACACGTTGATCTGATCCGAAGTAGCAGAATCACTTGGTGCACTTAGCGTTTGTGGAAGCGTACCGAATGTAAGTGTGAATAATTTTTCACACAATACCCCGTCCCCGAAATCGCAGTTTCGCTCAAAGACTTGGCTCACGGTGTAATGATAGCTAAGCATGCACACACGTACGGTTGCAAGTGCTATCGCGTGTGTGTCGTGGAGGCATCTGCTGTTTTGGGTAAGCTTTTTCGACCCGCGGGACATGGACATTGAATGTGTCATGCATGCTGTTTGTGTTACGATGCTGTTCAGCAACCGATAATCTCTTCACCATCGTGTAGCCCAAGCGCTTCCATTGCCCCGAACGGTGGCGTAAAGTTTAGTTTTTGGCAAATGGAAAAGCGTCGGAAAAGCGGCGGCATTATGCTCGTTATCTCGATTATTTATTCGCATACGCGGGATTTCTATCAACACACTGCGGGGAATTGTTTTCCGGCTATGGTGGTGTGTGTGTATGTCGTTATGGTTGTGCTTATCTGCAACGGGAACATATTCCAAATTTTCGGTTGTTGATGAAGTATCGAAATTAATTTTGCGACGCACGTTGCAGAACCGAGTAAACAGCTTTTGTAGCGATCTTCTGTTGTGATAAATAGATAACTGAAACGTTAAGCTGCGCATGTGGAGCTTAGTGGAAATTTTGAGTTCGAGTTCTAGGATTAGTTCAGTTAATCTATATCAAACTTGAGTTACCATTACTTGCTTCAAAATGCAATTGAACGATTCTGTGTTGGAAGGTTGTGCTATGGATAGAATACAAGAAACTTAGCTAACAAACGCGACAATTTAAATTGAAACACCAGAAAAATTCTTTGCTTCGAGGTTCTAGATTCTGGTACACAGTTTCTTGATTCTTCTTCTTCTTTCTTGGCCTAACGACCTCTTAAGGTCATGCCTGCCATTTCTGGCTTACTAGACTAATTGATACCGCATAGTTCGTTAGTCAATCCTCACTATGGGGGAACGGCCCAGATGAGATTTGAACCCCGGTCCTGCCGTGTGAAGACCGGCGCCGCTGTCGCATCACCACCGGGCCGCCCCAAGTCAAGTGCGAGTTTCTTGATTATGCAGTTTATAAATACTGATCGAAAAGTTGACTCAAATTAACTCAGGAAATGTGGACATGATGGCTAGAATTTTAGGACAACACTTTGTACTCGATGCGGCACTTTACGCTAACGTGTTAAAGCTGTCCAAAAATTTGTCTATTTTTGATCAAGAGATCAGCACCATTAACTCTACAGATGTTGAGGTATGCTGATAGCCAACTATATCCTGAAGCTTGAGGACGTTGCTCCATTCAAAACACCTGTGAACACTGATGAAACTGGAACTATATAGAACATTTATATTTCTAGGACACACATGGATGAGCTCTAAGAAAGGAGTTAAGTTCAGACTAAGCTCAGCTGTCCCTAGTTCAAAGATATGTGCTCAAATCTATGTAGATTCCGGTATACAGTTTCTTATACAAGTATTGTTCTAAGAGTTGAAGTGTACAAATGAACTCAGGAAATGTGGAAACGGAGGTTGGTATTTTTGGAAACCCTCTGTCGTGTCTTAAAGTTGTCCAAAACTTTCCCGTTCTTTGATCAAGAGATCAGCACCAACAACAAGATCAGCATGTTGAGGTTCAAAGAAGGATGCTGACAGCCAACAATATCCTGAAGCTTGAGAATATTGCTCCACTCAAATCACCTGTGAGCACGGATGAAACTTGAGCTCTATTTCTTGGACTCGCATATATTTCAGGGACATTGATTCTGTCCAAAACTGACGACAGTATTCACCGTATGTGTGGAAGGGCAATATATGAGCTCTATGAAATGAGTTAAGTTCAGGCTCACTAGTCCAAAATATGTGCCCAAATCTAAATAGTGTGTTTGTTGTATCGGTCGTGAAACTCTGTAATCAATCAAGTTATTTCTAAAGAGTTTCTCTACGTATTAAAATACTTACCCCTTAAGTTAACACTGGAAACTCAACGCATTTTTCACCCCAACTATAGATTGGACTATTATCCAAAAAAGGGGCATCAGGGTCACGCTCAATTCAAATAGTTCCCAAGTGTCGGGCGCTACGCAATGAATTAATTGATTTTTCTCAAGCCACATTAACAACAACCATATCCGTTTTGTTCCACCGAAAAACCGGAATGTAACTTCACGTCAAGTGGTGAGTGGTACGCGAGACATTGTTCCTGATGAAGTTAGGGGATTGCGTTAGTCAACGAGCAGGATTCCAGTGAGCGAGTGGTATAGAATCAATTGGACCTTTTTCAAAATAGAAAAGAATGGTAGGAAAAATCGAAACAATACCGAGTCCCCGAGGCGATTTTTTATCATGCCAATCGAAAAGTGAATAAACAGTGGTTGGCAATTAGTTTTACTTTCCTCCCTACACATTCCTTTCGTCTCGTCCCTGGGGCGGAGGGAAATCAATTACGGAACAATTCCTTTGACGCACACAGTGCGAATCTGCACCATTTTCCATCATTTGACATAAGTGAACCATTTTTCATTCCCCCTTTTTTTTCCCCCGTTCGGTCCTTGCATATCGTCAATCAAAGTGCGAGAGAAAATGAATGCTTCATTAAGCTTTTTCTGAACGGTTGAACGGCATCGGTAAAAGTTGTTAAAAGTGCTCCAGGAAAATGAAGCATGCAAGCACACACCAACCGTCGTGTTTCGTCCCATCCGAGGACGCGGACATGCATCAGGCTTTGATTTCCAATTTTCCAATTTCCAAAGCATCATATCAGTCGTCTCTGTCGAAGGAAATGCACATCGCTTTGTGGCTGCGTGCGAATATTGAATAGCGAGAGCGGTATAAGTTCATCAAACGTGCCCGTTTCGTCACGCCCCGGCGTTGTGTGGGTGACGCTTTGCGAAAAGCAAAACGCTACTCCGGTCCGGGATGACGCGACACGAGCATTTGAATTCGATTTCCGGCTTTTTGGTGGTTTTGTGGCGCAAATAAACCACCCTCTCCACGTTCTCGGATTGATTTTCGCACGAATTTTCACCTTGTACTGTTGATGGCGCGTTGTTTGACAGCTGTGTTGATGCAGTTGTCGAACACACGTTTGCGGACGCTCACGCTATCGTGGCAAAACTCTCGAGAGCATCGACGGACGCTTCTCGCTCATAGTGCGACGAAGGGAAAACTTGATCGATTTTCGCTCCCTTCCAAAGCAGCAAGACGCATCAAATACGTGATGCTTTTGACGCACGTTATGGGCAACTGCGAGCCAACTCTAAACCCCCATTGCTGTATGTGTGCCCGCAAAAGGAAGCAACGAATCATGGCAATTATATCGGGCGGTTATCGAGAACCTCTTTGTTTTGTTTGTTGGTGTTGCTTAACTCTATTATTAGTACCTTGCACGAGTGTCCGTAAAAGCGCGAGATCAATCAACTTCGATGGCTCCACCGCTACGCAAATGCAGAGAGCGAGAGACCTAGAGGTACGTACGGCCTGGTGTGTTGGCGCCATTGTTGCCCTCTAATTGGATGATCTCTCGCTTTTGTGGACGATGATGTGGGGGATGTTGGGGGTTAAGAAGAGCAAACACACACACACACACACACACACACGGAAAATAAAAAGCACTCCCCAAAGCAGAACATAAATTGCCTGGAGATGATCTTGTTAACGGGCATTTGCTGTTATTTTTGTTCCGGATTTGTTGGGTGGTAAAGATTTAATTTGCTGGTTTGATTTCATTCAAACGCCGTGCTTCGAAAATCCAACACCTGTGGCGTTGCGGAAGTGTTATTAGGTTTGCTTTTATTCGAAATAATTGACGCTAAATATAGTTGGGAAATTGCTTCTTCCTGCTTGAGCGGAGATACCTATACAAAGCGAGTAATGGAACGAGATTTTGTTTGATTTTAATAATTTTAAAAATAAATTCTGATAGTCGATGTGTGTACCTTAACACCAAACCCTTTCCAACAACAACAAAAAAAACCCCTCTCCAAAAGATCGCAATTGAACATGGCACCGGGACACTCATACGGCACACCCGCCGGCGGTGCACGGGCTAAAAGGTAAATAAACATAAAAATAAACGGGCCCGTTCGAAGTTTTAGCCTGCATTGCGATCCATTCCCATCGCCTGGCCACTGTTTTATTTCCCTTTTTCTTTCTTTCACCCCAGCGAATGTAAAAGTGTTGAAAATTTCTATTTACCTGGGCGCAACAAGCGCGCAAATAAATGAGATCATCAGTCAGTCTTGCAGTCTTGCCCGCGGTTTTGCACCCGTAGCAGCGATTTTGGGTATCGCCGAGACGCCATCATGCGCTCGGTTACGTTTATTTTCATTTTCAAATTCACCAAACGTCTGTCCGACTTTTATTTGATGTTTTTTTTTGTTGGCAAACGGGGCAAAACTTGGCTTGTGTGTGTAGCGTTGTTTTTTTTTTTGTTGACTTCCAAACGATTGATCATTTAATCTCGTTTCCTCCCATCAAACGGTTCATCTTCGTCGGATGGGGAATCATATTTGGGAGGGGTTTTTTTTATGGTTGTCTGATGCCTCTTCTGTTTCCCAAACGTCGCTGAACACGTAATCTCTCTGGCCAATTACCCAACCATAGCAACAACGCAACGAATTTACTTCTGATTTCTGACGCCTTTTTTTCGCGTCCGTTCCCCGGCAGGAACCGGAACATTCGACGTTGCCTTCTGGCTGGAGGAACTATTGAAAGTATTGGGGAGGAAACATTGGAATCGTTGGAAAAACAGACGGCTCAACTGAGATGTTGGATATCCGATCGAATCGGTACCCTTAATCTCCAGACTCCAGAGTACTAGCACCGTTCTGGATTTGGAAGTTGGAGCTGCTTCTACTTCGATGTATCAATTTAACCTTCTTCTGAAGCAATATTTTGTAATTTAAGCAAACATTTATACGGCTGTGTGTGTGTGTGTGCACGCAGACTTCGGACGAATGTTTGCAAGAAAGAAAACTTCCAATCGGCTCGTAATCGGAACAGTGTTTCTTGGGACTGTGTGTAATTTATTAGATCTGTTACCGATTATCACCTTCGATGCTCGGGAGAGATTGAGCACATCCGCTCGAAACCGGGCCCCGTTTTCCGACATTTCCACGCTCTAGGGTTGCATCGAATATTGGCACATACACACCGGTCTAGATGGATCACACTTGGGCTGGTGTAGCTACCTGAGGAGAAAAGGCGCGGCAAACGGTATATCCATCGACGACCCAACTACCATCTTGTCAAGGCAAAACGAGTTTTAGGAACAGTCAAAGAAAGCAGGAAGAAAAGCCACTCCGTTCGCTTTTCCGTTTGGCTTGATCTATATAAGCGGGCCTGCTAACATCGAACCAATTCCCAATTCCCCCGCCTGGCTGTAGTGTAAAATCCCGTTTTGCACACACATTCCAATGGTGGCGCGCACTCGTTCGAGCGTCATGTTTAGAGCGAGTGCAATGCGCTTCCACGCTGTGTGTGTTTCTCCCCAGCCATCGTGCATTTCTTTTCCTTTCGATGATGTTTGATGGGGGGGGGGGGGGGGTGTAGAGGGTCT